>CM038679.1:521309532-521584548 GCA_021605205.1 Aegilops longissima
ATGATAAAAAGGGAAGAACAGCCTCCACAGGTTGAGGCGTTCTTGTGCGTGAACTTGTGGCGTGAGGATTCGATGCCTCTCTTTGTGTGTGTCTAGCTCTACTTATATAGGCCTAGTCCTCTTCCCAAAATATCGAGCGGAAGGGAGTCCAACAATGGCAGGAGCAAATTTGAAGGGCAGCTAGTACAAGCTATCCACGACAAAAGCGGTCTTCGCTGCGAGCAGCTACAGGGTAGCCGTCTTGGGCTCCACGTGACCTCGCCTTGCCATCCTCCTGTCTTGGTCTCGTTGCACCAATATGGCAACCTTTGCACGATGCCTTGGTACTCTTAGATCTACTGCTGGCCTCCCTAGCACCAATGGGGAAATAAGGGCCTTCTGGCCTGCAAAACGCCCGCTGAGGTGTCGTTAAGTCATAGCTCATGTCACGAGCCTCGTGAGGTTTGCCTCGCTTGATATCTCCGCTCCTCGTGAGCCTGCTTGACTAGGCCACTCGGAGGAGGTCTCCGTCATCGCCTCGTGAGGCTTGGACCCTCAGCGAGGTCTTGGGTGCCCTTGTTGGCCGAAGATGGCCGTCGTGACTGCTTGTAGCAGCTGTGGGCCGCAGGCGAGCAAGTCAGGGGACCCCGTTCCTAGAAGCGACGGCAGTCTTCAACCTCGGGAAGCCAAGATCGCCATGGGCGTGGCGTCGCTCCGTCGCCTTCCAAGAGCTTGACGGCCTTGCACTCTCTGTGAGCTCCTTCCCCAACCCCTCTCTTTGTGCTTCGTTTTCCTCCATAGCCGTTGTTCACTTTGAAAGCGACCCCGCCGCCGTAAACTTCTATGCCTGGTAGCCTGACCCAGCACAACTTCGTGTGCACAGCACACCATCATGCTCGGCCACGATCTCATGAGCCAAGTATACCCATAGCGCCTCCTCCGGTGCTCTGTAGCGCCACCCGTTGATGCCCGGCTGTTGCCTGGTTGAACCTGCGTCGTAGGCCAATTTTCCGACCACCCAGCACCTCAGCTGCCACCACTTGAAGCGCCACTTCATGCATTGAACACAACAAACCCTTGACAAAATGATGCCATGTGGCTCATTTAAAACCCCTCACTTGCCTTTGTCATCGCCGGTGTCGAGCCGCTGGCAAGTTGACCTCGTTTGACCTGGGTTTGACTCCCCTAGGTCAACGATAGGTGGGCCCAGAGCCTTGCTAATTTTAGCTTAGCGCTAATTAACTTTTAGTTAACCCACTAAGTCACTCACATGTGGGCCCAGGCCCACTGACAGTTTATTCAGTATTAACTTAACACTATTAATTAGTTGTTTCACTAACAAGTGGCTCACGGCCGTCAGGTTTGACCTGGGCTGACGCCTTTGACTTGCTGACGTCATGCTGACCCTGTGATGACGCAGTAATGCTTTTCTAGATTTTAAATAAATCTATTTGGTTTATTTATTTTCAGAAAATGTCTAAAACTTCAAAAATTCATAGAAAATAATCTATAACTCATATTGAAATAAATTATATATGAAAAATTATCAAAAAAATCCAACCTATCCATATGTACAAGTTTCATGCATGTTTAAACAACCTAACCTTGTTGTTAGACCAAAACATGATAATGCACATTATAAATTCATAACTTGAGTTTGAATTTGAACCCTTGGTTCAAATTAGCTCAAACCTTTATGTTCTTAGTTGCATTAGCTCAAACACATTCATTTTTCCATGTCATGATCATGCATCGTATTTTTGCATTGCATTGATTGTGTTCCCTCTCTGTTGCCGGTAATTGTTCCCCCTCAGTAGACGTGGTACCGAGCTGAGATTGATGACACCAATGAAGAGCTATACTATCTTCAGAAGTGCCAGGCCATGTAGCGGTGAGAGGCCATGTAGGTCTGATTCATCGGGAATGAATTGGGATGGTGGTGAACATGTCCTATTGTGTGTGAGCTAAGTGTGTGAACACGATTTGGTAAAGGTAGCGGTGAGAGGCCATGTAGGAGTACATGGTGGGATGTCTCATTGAAACCGTCTTTAGGAACTGAGTTCTGTGTTTGTGATCCATGAACAGCTACTACCACACATTGGGCCCGAAACCAATGGACCCTCTCGACTTATTAACCGCCTTGATCTTTGTCCAGGAGTTGCAACTAGTTTTACGGTGTTTGTAGGATATGTGTTGGAGGCCGATGCGTAGCCACGACCCTAGGGGTGGGCTATGATCACGATGATACACCGTGTGTGACGACCTCGATTCAATCATACACTAATCATGCATGCAAATGTATGCGATCAAGATCAAGGACTCACGGAAGATATCACAACACAACTCTACAAATAAAATAAGTCATACAAGCATCATAATACAAGCCAGGGGCCTCGAGGCTCAATTACAAGTGCTCGATCATAGGCGAGTCGTGAGGAAGCAACAATATCTGAGTATCTGGACATAAGTTAAACAAGTTGCCATAAGATGGCTAGCACAAAGCGGGATACGGATCGAAGAGGCAGGCCTCTGCAGGATCCTCCTAGGTTACTCCCGGTACGTCGTCGGCGGGCTGCACGTAGTAGTGAAGGCACCTCAGAGTAGTAGTCGTCATAGGCGGTGGCGTCGACTCCTGGGCTCCATCATCTGGTTGCGACAATCGAGTAGAGGTAGGGAAAAGGGAACAAAGGCAACCGTGAGTACTCATCCAAAGTACTAAAAACAAGGAGCTACTCTACATATGCATGGGTATATGTGTAAAGGGCCATGTCGGTGGACTGAACTACGAATGCCAGAATAAGAGGGGATAGCTAGTCTTAACGAAGACTAAACTTACGGACACTGTCTTGCAAACAGGTAGAGGAGCAATCTGAAAGTCCTCCAAGCAACATCATATAGCAATAATCCTACCGGCAATCCCTGCTCATTAACCTGGCGAGAGAGACCACAGGTTGTATTTGGCACTTGGAAGGGTGTGTTTTATCAAGTATCCGGTTCTAGTTGTCATAGCTCAAGGTACAACTCCAGTCGTCACATTCACAGAAGATCACGGCTATCAGAATAGATTAACTTCCCTGAGGGTGCACCATCTTACCAGCACGCTTGATCCCATTTGGCGGACACACTTTCTCGGGTCATGCGGCCGCGTAAGATCAACACGTCGCAGCCCGCTAAACTGTGAGAGAGGCCAACACGCCGGTCTAAACCTAAGCCTAGAAGTGCAGGCCCATCATACGACACACACTGCGTTCGTCTGTGGCCGGAAGCAGACCTAGCCCATCAGGCGTTCGGTCCAATCCGTTGCGCCAGCATTGTCCGTGTGACGTCTGAAGTGCCGGTGATACCACGGCGGCGGGATACCCATAACTTCTCCGCGTAGATGGTTAGTGCGTATAAGCTCGTAAGCCAACTCAGATCAAATACCAAGACCTCGTTAAGCGTGTTAAGTATCCATGAGCCCGAGCAGGCCAGGCCCACCTCTCTCTAGGCGGTCTCAACCTGCCACGTAAGCTCCGCCACAAAGATCCACTCGCGGGTGCTCCATCGTGGACCCGACTTTAGTCTCCACATGTATCATGTATAAATATAGTATATACACGTGATCAACTCCCGAGTGATCACGGCCCGATCAATATATGTACGGCAGACGGACAAGAAAGTAGGGCCACAGATGAAAGTACTAGCATCCTATACTAAGCATATAGGATTGCGGGTAAGAGTAACTGTGAAGTTACAGGGCAGGCTATGCAGCGGTATAGGAGTATCAAAACAGTAACATGCTATGCTACTCTAATGCAAGCGATGTAGATAAGAGTAAGCGATATCTGGTGATCAAGGGGGCTTGCCTGGTTGCTCGGCAAGAAGAGGGTCGTCGGTGGCGTAATCGATCACGAGGTCATCGACGCCGGTCTCGGGGTCTCTAGGAGAGAAGAGGAAAAGCGATAAATACATAGCGAGCAAGTGCATAACAGGACAGCATGAACGAGCTAGGCGTGTTCTAGCTTGGCGCTAAGCGTCTTGGCGAAGAAACATCAGGAAAGTTTTCCGGTTAGAACGTCTGCCAGACGGATGAGCCGGAGAGGAAAGTTTGCGAGTTGGTGAGTTAGGGGTGTGTGGCGGACGAGCGAATTGCGTGTCAAAATCGTCTCGTCGTTACGAGCAACTTTCATGTTGAAAATATTTTAATCCGAGTTACGGATTAAAAGATATGATTTTAAAAGATTTTATTAATTTACGGAATTTTAATTAATTATTTAATTAATTTGAAAATGCATTTATGACATCGGCATGATGTCATCTTGGCGTCATCGATCAACAGGGTTGGTAGTCAACTCCTGACAGTGGGTCCCACATGTCATTCTCCAATATCTAATTAACCTAATCAAAGTTAATTAACATTAGTTAATTAAGTTTAATTAGTTAATTAAGTTTAATTAGTGATTAAGTTTAATTAGTGATTAAGTTTAATTAATCGAGGTTTAATTAAGTTAATTAATTCTCTAATTAATTAATTAATTAATTAACATTTTAATTATTATTTTAATTATTTATTTTCCTTTTATCCTTTTTTTACATTGCAGGCGTGGGCCCCATGTGCCATAAACACGAGGGCCATAAGCGGCCGAAGCGGCGTGGCGTGGCCGTGGAGTGCGAGAATGAGCTCGAGCTTAGGCGGCAGGGCAACCTGGCGCTACCAGCGCCCGACAGAATCCACTCGCCCGACAGCAGAAGCAGCGGCAATGAGGAGGGTTCGGGAAAGCCGTGGCCGAGAGGAGGCCGGCGCGCTGGCGGATCGGCGCGTCCGGCGAACTCTGTGAGCTGGCGGTGATGAGGGATAGTGGCAGGAGGAGGCCAGCGGCGACTCCGGCAGCGGTGGGGCGTCCTCTGACACGCAGCGAAGGGGGAAGGAGGGCGGAGGCGAAGCGGCCCAGGGCTCACATGAAGCGTAGGGCAGAGGCGGCCAGGCGTGGGGTCGGCGGTGAGAGAACACCGGCGAGGCGTCGAAGCGGCTGAGTCTCAGGCGGCGTGGGTCAGTGAGACCGCGAGGAGGGATGATAATGGCAGCGTCAAGCGAGGTGAGCCGGGGAGGAGGGCGTCGTCCGTCGAGACAACAGCGTCAGCGAAATCCGGAGGGCCTTAAGGCGGATGGTCGACATCGAGCGTGAAGCCGGCCAAAATAGCCGGCGAGGGCAATGAGTCGGCCCGATCCGTCTGGATCGGGGAGAAGCGTCGGCGTGGCGGCTCCGGTGGGAGGCCTTGAGCACGCACTGGCCTTGGGTGGGAGGTCGGGCGGACAGAAGCTGCGCCGAGCGATCGGAGGAAGGAAGGCGGCGTGGGGAAGCGGGGGTGGGGAATCGATCCGATGGGATCGGGAGTGGGAGTGGGAGTAGTTAGGGTTTGGGGTTGGGGAGCGAGGGGCCTATAGGCGGGCGCCATGTGGGCGGTGGGCGGCTTGGTAGGCAGGCTGAGTGGCCAGTGGATGAGAGAGCTTCTCCTTTTTTGTTTTTGTTTTGCCTTTTTCCTTTTCTTTTCTTTTCTTGTTTTCTCTAATTTCCAATATACCTTAGTTTTTGTAAAATATCAAAGTTGTATCTAATTTAGTATATGTAAATATGCCACAACCACATTTAACTTGGCACATAAAGTAAAATAGTTTGCGATGCTTTATTATTTAAAAGCTTTTAAATAATTCCTTTTACTACTTGTTTTGTTCATTTTAGAGTATATAAATATTTTATAAAGTGTGATTTCTCCATCACAATTACCTATGCATTAATTGGTTCGATCCGAACATTTTAGTTTCAATATTCAAAACCTTAATTGTTTGCTTGATTTTTGGGTTTGAATTGAACAGGTTTGAACTAGCGAGTTTATCCACGATGCTTAGGGTGGCATGGCATCATTAGCGAGGATTCTGTAAGCGTAATAACCCAGGCGTCACAATTCTCCTCCACTACAAGAAATCTCGTCCGAGATTTAAGAGAACAAGGGGAAAGGTCGATTCACGATAATCTAACGGATCTTCTCGAAGAAGTTAATCCTTCGTTGATGTCTTCAATCCCTTATTCGATGCATCATGATAAAGCTGGTCTTCATTTCTTGGGAACTCCATCGTTACTTACGAAGATAAGGGGCAGCTCTACAATGAAAGGATGTTATAAGGAAAATCATGCAGGGTGTCCCAAGAATGAACTTATGATTATCTCGAGTTGAAAAAATGACACATCGAGAGCAAAGTAAGGCAGTCACGATAAAGGGGTTTCAAGCGGATGAAGCAATCGTTCATTGCACGAAGCGAAGTCGAAAGGGTTGAACAGCGGAATAAGTATTGCGTCCGATGCGAGAATAGATCCACGGGCAAGTGGCCGTGAATTACATACAAATTCAAGCGTGAGGAATAACCCGACGAGGGTGTGCAGGAGAGCGAGTTTTCGATCTGTGGGCTGTGGGTTATGGGCCCACCATGTGGTTAAAAGTAGAAAGGTTGGTGACATCTTGCGATCATGTAAGCTAGGCATGTCGGAGGAGAGTACGAGGTCATGTTGGCTACAACATAGGCACCAAGCGAGGGCGAAAAGAACCATTTTCTGCTTTCGTTGAGCGAAGGACCAATAAACAGGTTCTGTCCATCGGTGGTTACCGGAATGTCATCAACAATAGTAATAGGGTCTTACTTACAGTGGTACAACGAGGGGTTTACCTAAGCGGTATTATCACTTTGCTTAGATTATATATATCCCAAGAAGGTCAAACAGACCCATGGAAAGGAAAATGTGATCATTAGGTTAAGCGAGAACAATGGAAAGGAAAATGTGTTTAAACACATATTTCAGGGGTATATCCTTTCAAGGATAAGCGAGCATGATATCCATTACGAGGATATAATGTAGAAAACCCTTTAGGTAAGGGAGAGAAATATCATGACATTACCCATAGCGGTGTTTGGATAAGCTGAGCAAGAAGCATTTAGCATTGTGCTTGAATGTTCTTATTGAAAATCAGTATCACCGACATGTGAGATAGCATTGGCGTGGCCTTGGTGAAGATCATACTTTGGAATCACGAAGGATCCATCGGTATAACTTGTAAAAACAGTATTACAATTCCCTCATGGATGAAAGGATAACCTGCTTGAAAAGGAATCTATAATGATAGGTCCTCCGATCGAAGTGCTAGGCATGACATCATACTACGGTTCATCAAAGGATCAACATCATAACTCTTAGAAGTTGTCCCAACCATCATAGGCTGTAGAGATTAGGATCCGATTGGTGTCGGATACCTCGGACCTAGGATACGAGAAGAAAGGTGCAGCGCAAATTGGCGAGATGCCATTGTAAGTTTCTGGAAATGAACTATGGGTGATTTCCGTTAACAAGTGTCCATCATTAACAAAGGAGAGGACAAGGAGGTTTACGGTGAACTCAGCGGCAATTCACCAAGACTCCCGGAAGATAGACTCCCACATATAAGTGAACACGGAGATAACATTTATCGGATCAAATGATACAAGGAAGTATGCTCGAGGAAAACATCACATGTAGTAAACATTGGTAGAAAGGTGCTTGGATGGGTTGAGTTACACGACCAAGGTCGAACGGTGATTTAATCATCGATAGTCTAAGAATTTCACTTCAAAGCAAGAGGCTTGCTAGAAGGGCAGAATTCAAACAACACCGTTCACTTGTTGGTACACCGGTTGGAAGCAACACGGGGACCAAGAAAGAATGGTGATGGTGAGAAGCATCTCAATGCCAAGAATTCTCAAGAGGTGGAACAAATCTTAGAACATTCTTGACATTAACAGATGGTAATACTCCAAGGTAAAGAAGAACAAATGCTGGATAGCAAGGAACTCAAGGTTTACACAAAACACGAACAACGTGTGTTGAACGGAAGGCAATAAAGTGGTCGATGAGAACAGGAATCATCGAGGGGGAAGGATGGTATTACCCCTCATGAATTCAATTGAATTCTGGAAGAGCTCGAGAATCTTGATGTTCCGCGACACCTTTGTCGCGAGTTCATGAAGATGTAATCGATCGGCGGCGACATCAATTCAAAGTAATGATGAAGTGAAAGGGGTATTGGAACCAAAGTGCGACACAAACTTCGAAACCAAGCTTGTTGTTCTAGGAGTAATGATATGACAATGAGGATCGGCGTAAGGTTAGTTCATCGTCGAAAATTGTCTTGCGAGAAGAAGGACGGTTAGCCACGATTAAAACATCACCACAATGATATAGCGAGCAGGCTAGGAATGGCGTGGTCGGGTACAATCTCATACTTATAGAAGCTTCTTGAAGAGTTGTTGAGCCGTGGCGGGACTCGGTTCAGTTATCGGTGTCTTTGAGTGTTTAACAACTCGAGCCCGTGATAAATTGAATCGGGGGCGGTAGCACTTAATGAAGAACTCATAAGGAGTTATGCGTTCCATGATAATCTCGAGATACCGAGGTAATACTCGATGACATATCAAAGTAGAGGTTGAGCGGGGGTTATTGCTCTGAGAAGACAAGTACTCTAACATAGAAATTAGAATCAAGGAGAACAAACATGGTGGAACCCGGTTCGCGTGGGATCAATTCCACGAGATACAGGATGATATTTACCAAGAAAATAGTTATTATTACAAGAAGTTTCCATGGCAGGGATCTACATCGTGTCCATGGGCATGAACACAAGTTCAAGGTTGACTCCACTTCTTCAATGTATAACCTTCCATTCACTTCTACGCTCGATAAAGGCATTAGTGTTGAAAGTTGTACACGGTGAAATACCGGATGAGTATGACTCGTGAAAACTTCGAGTTCACGCATATAAAGGAAGACATAAGGTTCAACCGGCGGGTATCAAAGAAACCTATACCGAATCTTTAGAAATAATTAACTCAAGCTCGAAGGCGAGCATGGTTGAAAGCGAGAGGATACAATTTACCAAAGGCATTATGTATGGGGAAGGTCTCACAAAGTTATTGAATATGAAGGATCTTGTGGTGAAATCAATAATGGACTGATGGTCCAAAAAGAGATCGGCGTGAGCATCGGTACTAACTAGAGGAAGAAGAATGCAAGGAGATCAAATTATAGAAACAATGACTAACTCAATTGTCAAATGCAAAGGAATTATGATTCCCAAATCAAGGGATCGAAGCAATGCTACGATTAGGGATGGATAAGTTGAACAGCCTTAGGGTACAATCAGCGACAATTGGATTGATCGAGAACCAATTCGATTAAAGAATGGCAGCTCAGCGAGAAAGGTATTTATAAGGATCAATGATGATTGCGGGTATTTGCAAACATATTAAGTCAACAGACCCAAAATGATAATGACAAGGAATGTCAATATGACTCTGAGACTTATGGGATTAACCATAATGCAAGCAAGCAAGAATTCCAAGAGCCAAAGGCTCCGGAGGATTCTCGGGCTCGAATTTTATTTTGAAGGCTTTGTGAAACACATGAACAAGCTGGGATGGCGGATACTCGACAAGTGCGAGGATTTATAAGGGGTATTCATGTGACAAGAACGCTAAATGCGGTAGGCACAAAGTATTCTCGGAACAATAGAAAACTTGGGTATCTTGTAATAACAAGATCAGCGGGGGATGATCGTATGAATGTCAAGTGTAAGTAGTTTTCCATCTGGATTTATCGGTGGTCGGGAATAGCAAAAGTGGCGGGCACAAAGTCTCGAAGAATATCAAAGAGTATCTCTGAATTCTTGATTAGCGAGACGATCATCGAAGTGAGGGCTCTCGGGAGAAAGCACTTTCGCGAGAACCTAAAGTTATTCTTGTTTTTAGCAAATTCATTTAACTTGAATAGAAGAGTCCGAATCGAGTAAAGATCGAGGTAAAGATCCTAATACCACCCGATGGCGGCGTGGGCCGTAAGGCACACAGCCGAGTTAGTAAAAGTTTTGTAAAGACTAGACTCGACTTGGCCAAGGAGTGTGGAAGGGGATTCCTACAGGCGGTGGCTCGATACCAACTTGTGGCGCCCTCGATTCAATCGTACACTAATCATGAGCATAAATGTATGCGATCAAGATCAAGGACTCAGGGAAGATATCACAACACAACTCTATAAATAAAATAAGTCATACAAGCATCATAATACAAGCCGGGGCCTCGAGGGCTCAATTACAAGTGCTCGATCATAGAGCGAGTCGGCGGAAGCAACAATATCTGAGTCTGGGACATAAGTTAAACAAGTTGCCATAAGATGGCTAGCACAAACTAGGATCTGAGATCGAAAAGAGGAGCAGGCCTCCTGCAGGATCCTCCTAGGTTACTCACAGGTGGTCGTCGGCCGGGCTGCTGCGTAGTAGTAGGCACCTCCAGTAGTATTAGTCATAGGCGGTGGCGTCTGACTCTGGGCTCCATCATCTGGTTGCAGCAATCGAGTAGAGGTAGGGAAAAGGGGAACAAGGCAACCGTGAGTACTCATCAAAGTACTACTTAAGCAGGAGCTACTCTACATATGCATGGGTATATGTGTAAAGGGCCATATCGGTGGGTGAGCTGCAGAATGCGAGAATAAGAGGGGATAGCTAGTCTTGAAGACTAAACCACGGACACCTGTCTTGCAACAGGTAGAGAGGGCAATCTGAAGTCCTCAAGCAACATCATATAGCAATAATCCTACCGGCAATCCCTGCTCATAACACGTGGCCGAGGCGACCACCGGTTGTGTTGGCACTTGGAAGGGTGTGTTTTATCAAGTATCCGGTTCTAGTTGTCATAAGCTCAAGGTACAACTCCAAGTCGTCACATTCTAGAAGATCACGGCTATCCGAATAGATTAACTTCCTGCGGGGGTGCACCATCTTACCCATGCAGCTTGATCCCATTTGGCGGACACACTTTCTGGGTCATGCCCGCAGCGTAAGATCAACACGTCGCAGCCCACCTAGGCTGTGAGAGAGCCAACACGCCGGTCTAAACCCTAAGCGCGAAGTGCAGGCCCATCGCCTGAAGCACACACTGCGTTGCGTCTGTGACGGGAAGCAGACCTAGCCCATCGGCGTTCGGTCCAATCCGGCGGCGCCGTTCCGTCGTGACGTCTGAAGTGCCGGTGATACCACGGCGGGATACCCATAACTACTCCAGCGTAGATGGTTAGTGCGTATAAGCTTCGTAGCCAACTCGGATCAAATACCAAGACCTCGTTAAGCGTGTTAAGTATCATGAGCGCCCGAGCAGGCCAGGCCACCTCTCTCTAAGCGGTCTCAACCTGCCACAATCGCTCCGCCACAAGATCCACTCACGGGTGCTCCATCGGCCGACCGACTTTAGTCTCCACATGTATCATGTATAAATATATAGTATATACCGTGATCAACTCCAGGTGATCACGGCCCGATAAATATGCACGGGACAAGAAAGTAGGGCCACGGATGAAAGTACTAGCATCCTATACTAAGCATATAGGATTGCGGTAAGGTAACAACGAAGTTACAAGGGCCGGGCTATGCGGCGGTATAGGAGTATCACAGCGATAACATGCTATGCTACTCTAATGCAAGCGATGTAGATAAGAGTAAGCGATATCGGTGATCAAGGGGGCTTGCTGGTTGCTCAAGCAAGAGAGAAAGTCGTCGGTGGCGTGAGTCGATCACGAGGTCATCGACATCGGTCTCGGGGTCTCTAGGAAGAAGAGGGAAAAGCGATAAATACATAGCGAGCAAGTGCATAACGGACAACAGAGAGCTAGAGCGTGTTCTAACATGGCGCTAAGCGTCTTGGCGAAGAAACATCAGGAAAGTTTTCCCGATTCGAGACGTCTGCCAGACGGATGAGCCGGAGAGGAAAGTTTGCAGGTTGATGGGTTAGGGGTGTGTGGCGGACGAGCGGATTGCGTATCGAATTAGTCTCGTCGTTACGAGCAACTTTCATGTTGAAAATATTTTAATCCGAGTTACGGTTAAAAGATATGATTTTAAAAAGATTTTATTAATTTACGGAATTTTAATTAATTATTTAATTAATTTCGAAAATGCATTTATGGCATCGACATGATGTCATCTTGGCGTCATCGATCAGCGGGGTTGGTAGTCAACTACTGACAGTGGGTCCATGTCATTCTCCAATATCTAATTAACCTAATCAAAGTTAATTAACATTAGTTAATTAAGTTTAATTAGTTAATTAAGTTTAATTAGTGATTAAGTTTAATTAGTGATTAAGTTTAATTAATCAGGTTTAATTAAGTTAATTAATTCTCTAATTAATTAATTAATTAATTAACATTTTAATTATTATTTTAATTATTTATTTTCCTTTTATCCCTTTTTTACATTGCAGGCGTGGGCCCCATGTGCCATAAACACAGGGGGCCATAGCAGGCTGATCGGCGGGCGTGGCCGTGGGCGCGCCGAATAGGCTCGAGCCAGGCTGGGCAGCCTGGCGCCTGCCGGCCCGTGCAGAATCCCTCGCCCGAGACAGCGAAGCGGCGGCAGCGAGGGGTTGGGAGGACGCCGTGGCCAAGAGGAGGCGCCGGCGCTGGCCGGATCGGCACGTCCGGCGAACTCTGCGGGCTTGGCGCCAGTGGTGAGAGATAGTGGCGAGAGGAGGCCACGGTGAGGCGAGCTCCGGCCTTGTGGTGAGGGCATCCTCGGCCGCAGGCGAGAAGGGAGAGAGGCGGAGGCGAGCCTGGCGGCGAGCTCATCTCAGGCGTAAAGGGCAGGGCGGCGGGTGTGGGGTCGGCCTGAGAGAAGCGCCCAGGCGAGAAGCTTGTCGAAGCGGCGCAGAGGTCCGGCGCGTGGCGTGGGTCAGTGAGACGGCGGGGAGGATGATGTGGCGGCGTCCGGCGAGGTGAGCCGGGGAGGAGGCGATGTGTCCGTCGAGGCAAACAGCGTCGGCGAAATCCGGCGAGGCCTTAAGCGTGATGGTCGGCATCGGCGTGACAGCAGCCCAGCGAAATAGCGCCGAGGCGAAACCAGCGGTCGGCCCGATCGATCCGGATCGGGGGCGTCGGCGTGGGCTCCGTGATGGGAGGCCTTGACGGCTGACCTGGCCTTGAGTGGGAGGTCGAGCGGACAGGCGCTCGCCAAGCCGTCGGAGGAAGGAGAGGCGGCGTGGGGGAAGCGGGGGAATCGATCCCGATGGGATCGGGCGAGTGGGAGTGGGAGTAGTTAGGGTTTGGGGTTGGGGGCGAGGGGCCTATAGGCGGGGGGCGGCTGGGCGGTGGGCGACTGGTGAGCCGCCGGCTGGGCGAGTGGCCCGATGGGAGGGCCTTCTCCTTTTTTGTTTTGTTTTTGCCTTTTCCTTTTCTTTTCTTTTTCTGTTTTCTCTAATTTCCAATATACCTTAGTTTTTGTAAAATATCAAAGTTGTATCTAATTTAGTATATGTAAATATGCCACAACCACATTTAACTTGGCACATAAAGTAAAATAGTTTGCGATGCTTTATTATTAAAAAGCTTTTAAATAATTCCTTTTACTCTTGTTTTGTTCATTTTAGAGTATATAAATATTTTATAAAGTGTGATTTCTCCATCACAATTACCTATGCATTAATTGGTTCAGTCCGAACATTTTAGTTTCAATATTCAAAAACCTTAATTGTTTGCTTGATTTTTGGGTTTGAATTCGAACAGGTTCGAACTAAGCGAGTTTATCCACGATGTACGAGGTGGCGTGGCATCATTAGCGAGGATTCTGTGGCGTAATAACCGGGCGTCACCGTAACACGGTGTCTGGGTGCCGTTTGGTGTCTTAGGAACCTGCACACATCGTTTGGGGCTGTGGCGAAACCCGGACGGATCTCCTCCGGATGGAACTGAATAGGCGATAAACCTGGACTAGAGACTTGTGTGGTTAGTCAGGTCGTGGCCGACTCCTCGCCGAGCTTCGCTTGAAGGTTCTTGAGATACGATGTGTAATTGGTGGTAAGTGGCGAGGCGTGTGTGAAGAAGTACACCCTGCGGGGTTATAAATGATCTATTCAAATAGTCGTGTCCGAGGTAAAGGACTTCTGGGTTGCCTATACAGTTCATAGATAAGTGAAAATGGATACTCTGAAATGCGCAAGATAAGTGTGAGTGCTATGGATGGCATTCTCGTAGGGAGATGGGAGCGGATCCATAGCGGTGTATTGAATGGTGAATATGTGGACTCATGTGCGCCACCTCAAAAGAGTTACTTGCATTCCTAGTTTAGGATAGCCGACGAGTCAAAGCTGGCTTGCTGAAGTTAAACTCCACCACCCCCTTTGTTGATACTGATGCATATGTAGACAGTTCTGATGTAAGTCTTGTTGGGTACATTTGTACTCACGTTTGCTTAATTTATGTTTTCGAGAGAGACTTGGTCTAGCTAGTAGTTCAGCGTGGACTTCAGCGTTTAGCTTGTTACCTCAGCTACGATCTTGTGCCCTCGGCGAGATCTTGTAGATAGTGGGCTTCTCAGCCTTTTCATTTGTAGTTATGCGTACTCGGACAAGTTAAGCTTCCACTTGTGCTGTTGCTTGTATGACTTGAATCTTTGGGTCATCGGACCCATGTTTGTAATATCTGGCTCTTGAACCTAATGAATAAATACTTTGAGTTGCGAGTTTTGTCGTGATGCCATGTTGTATTTACACATATCGGGCATATTGTGTGTATGATTGAAATGCTTGGTATGTGTGGGATCAAACAACCTAGTTGTTTATCCTTGGTAGCCTCTCTTATGGGGAAATGTAGTCTAGTGCTTCCTTTGAGCCATGGTAATCTGCTACAGCCGGTTTTATCGAGTCACTGCTAGCGAGTTACTACTGCTCGGAACACTTAGGCTGGCCGACATGTGATCCGCCGTTCTGTGTACATCCCTTGAAATGTCACCGGTGACTTAGAGTCTGCTAGCCTACTACAGCCTGGGTTCCCGGAGTCTGTTAGTCCGTTACTACAGCCAGATTCACAGCGATGACCAAACACGTTCGATCTGGTTCATGTATACTGTCCCCATAAGTTAAGCGCCACCCCAGGTTCACGACTAGTCATTTTCGGCCAGGTTCTCTGTCATATGGATGCTAGCGACACTATCATATCGTGAGCCAAAAGCATAAGCGGTCCGGGCGAGTAAATTGGCACCCGTGGGAATACCGTGCATGAGGCCGCAAAGTGATATGATGTGTTACATGCTAGATCGGTGTGACCTAGAATCGGGGTCCTGACAGAAAATGAGTAAAATTTATAAAAATAATAGCAAATGGGCTGTACACGCCACAGATTTCGAGGTTGACTAGTTTACACAAGGCTTTGTTAGTCAACACACGATTCTAGCAGCAGTGACTGTTGGATGTCCATCCAACGGCCGACGTGCCTCTTCAATTTTGATCTTCTGCTCGACCGCCTAAAATAAGCGCCCGTGAACTACTGCTCCCAACTCTTGTGGCCCGTTGTGATGCATGCGAGCTTCAGGCCCACCCTACTCCCTCCGTGGCTGAGTGCATGCAATCAAGCTGCCTCCTTATTCACAGAAACAAATGATTCCTCCTTGACATCTGGGCGCACACGGTTGGGAGGCTGACCTATGGGCCTACTAAGTTGAGGCGTCGTGGGGCTTGTCAACAGTCAACAAGCGATTCTAGCGGTGACCATTGGATTTGAATCAAAGCGGTCCTGCTACTTCTTCAATCGCTGCTCTTCTTACACGGCCGCCCAAACCAGCACGGTGAGACCACCTCCTGCCTCCCATGGCGGTTGTCTTGTCATGGAAGCCTCTTGCCCCTACTACTCCCTGCTTGGCGGGCCTGCTGGCGGCGGCGATCTCACACATGGCCGAACCGGTGAACCCTCGTACTCCTCTCCGCGTGGGCATCCATTATCGCGTCTTCCCCGGCTCGCGTCGTCCCTTCCTAGGCCTCACCATCCTCCACCGCCACAGTTGCTCTCGGCTGGCGTGGTTAGCATGTTCAAGGCGACTTCCATCGGAAGAAATGCGTATGTGGAGAGGCTGACAGCTGGATCCTGACGCGACAAGGAAGTGCCTCCTTATTACGCGAAAATAATGATTCCTCCACGACGCCGAGGACCCACGGACGGGCCACCGTATTTGGCGGCGTTTCCCGACTACGGGACCCACCACTACATCTTCATACGCCGGGAAGTGCATCCATATTATGGGCAAAAAGTGATTAAGCCCCATTTGCTAGGACCCACCGGCTACATCTTGGCATGAGGAAGTGCGGCGGTCGGGACCCACCTGGTCGAAGCGTCGCGTGGCGTTGTCATTACAGGTCGTGACGTGTACATACATCTTTGGTCGATCGGTGCATGCGGGGCTGCGGCGATAAACCGTGGTCGTGCAAGGAAGGGCCGCGTGTCGTAGTAGTAAGCGTGCATGTGCATGTACCTGCGTCGTCTGGCGGCGAGTGCAAGAAAAGAAAATCTGACCCGCGTCGTACATACGGGCGGGTCTCGAGCGCCTACTCGTGCATACATCGGCGGGGCCCGTGTACATGGCTGGCTCGGAGCGGGCTGATGTCGTCGTCATGTTCATGGGGAGGCAATGGAATCGTCGTGTTCATCGGGAGCAGGCAGCGTCTTTGTTCGCCGAAAGCCAACCGGCTTGGACTAAACGGTGATGGAAGCGAGGCTGGCATACAGCGAAGCGGAGAAGCGGACTTGTGTTCGATCGGCCCGATCGAAAGCAGGATCCTGTTCATCGAGAGGGGTCTGACGTCTTGCAAAATGGAGGAAATGGACCTCCTATGGTGGAAACGGGGTCCTGCTGATCGGGAGGGGTGTGGTGTACCGCAAAAGCGGAGAAGCGTACTTGTGTTGGAGTGCTACTGATCAAAAGCAGGGGTCTGTTCGCCGGGAGGGTGTGGCGTGCATAAGCGGAACTCCATGGGATACTATTCATCTCCACCGTCGACCTCCTCCAGGTCTCCACAGACTCTTGTTCATCCACCGTCGACCTCCTCCGGCCTCCACTGCATTTGTTCATCCACAAGCTCTGTTCATCCAGCCTCCACATGCGCGCTCCTCCACCGGCTCTTGTTCAGCCAGTCTTCTCCATGGGGTCTGTTCAACCACCCCTCCACGCAGACTCTTGTTCATCCGGCCCTCCACAGCTCTTGTTCAACCAGCCCTCCATGGGGTCATGTTCATCCACCCTTCCACGGTCCTGTTCATCCACCCCTCCACCGGCTCGATCGATCGAGTGCTGTTTCATCCAATGACAGCGGCCTCTACTACCATGGGGTCTGTTCATCAAACCCCCAAACAACGCTCCTTTGTTCATCGAGAGGCAGCATCGATCGGCAGTTAGCGGCGATAGTGAAGGAATCACTCGGTTCGATTAACGACAAAGGATCGATCGATCCTTTCGGGTTGATAGCAGCGTAACTGCGGTGCAATCGCTTTCGGGTTCGATTAGAGCCCAACACCTCGCTCTGGTTGATTAGAGCCCAATGCCTCACACACAGCAGCGTCGTATGAGAGAAAGCAGCGCATCGCTTTCGACAGAGCCACCACCGTAACGGGAACTCCCGGTATTTTCCTTGCCCTTGCTTCTACCACGGTTTTGGCCCAAAGAATGTCATGCAGCTGCGTCTCCATCCCTTGCAGGGGCGAATATCCCATTTTCTTTCATGACTTTTGTCATAAGTAGGACCCCACCACATCTATGATGATATCGGGTTTTGTCACAATTATCGTCATAGAAGTGTCATAAGCATAACAGGAAAAAAATCCGTTCGGCCCAAAATGTCGCGGATGTGTCTTTTTTTGTAGTGTTTCCCTCAGAAATGAAACCAAGGTTATCGAACCAGTGGAGAACCAAGCAACACAACATAAACAGCCCCACACAAAATAAGAACACCTACGCAACCCGGCGTGTTAAAGGGTTATCAATCCCTTTAGTGCAGGCGCCATAAATTGCGTGTTGTGGGAGAGCGTTGTAGTAGGTTGAAATAATAGATGCATAAATAAAATAAAGTGCAACAAAGTATTTTTTTATTTTGGTTTAATAGATCTGAATAAAAGAGCAAATAAAATAGATGCATAAAGCAAATATATGAGAAAAGAAGACCCAGGGCCGTAGATTTCACTCTTGGCTTCTCTCGAGGAAGATAACAAGCGGTGGGTAAACAAATTACTGTTGGGAAATTAATAGAACTTCAAATACTCATGGCGATATCCGAGCAATGAAGATCCTTACATAGGCATCACGTCCAAGATTAGTAGACCGACTCACCTTGCATCTACTACTATTACTCCACATAGACCGCTATCCGGCATGCATCTAGTGTATTAAGTTCATGGAAAAATGGAGTAATGCAATAAAACGATGACATGATGTAGACAAGATTAGTTTATCTAAAGCGGTAGATATAGATCCGTATTTTTATCCTTTGTAGCAACGATACATACGTGTCGGTTCCCTTTTTTCACTTTGGGATCGAGGAGCGATAAGACCGAACCCACTACCGGGCACCTCTTCCCATTGCAAGATAAATAGATCAAGTTGGCCAAACAAAACCCAAATATCGGAGAAAAAATATGAGGCTATAAGAGATCATGCATATAAGAGATCAAAGAAACTCAAATAACTTTCATGGAAATAAAAGATATGGTGATCATAAACTCGAAGTTCATCGGATCCCAACAAACACACATAAAAGAGTTCCATCATATGGATCTCCAAAGAGACCATTGTATTGAGAATTCAGTGAGAGAGAGAGAGAGAGAGAGAAAGTCATCTAGCTACTAACTATGGATCTGAAGGTCTACAAAGAACTACTCACGCATCATCGGAGAGGCACCAATGGAGTGGTGAACCCCTCCGTGTTGGTGTCTAGATTGGATCTGGTGGTTCTGGACTCTGCGGCGGCTGGATGAATATTTCATCGATGCTTCTAGGGTTCCGGGATTTTTGGGGTATTTATAGAGCAAAGAGGCGGTCCGGGGGGCACCCGAGGTGGGCACAACCCACCAGGGCGCGCCTAGGCCTCCTGGCGCGCCCTGGTGGGTTGTGCCCCTCTCGGGGCACCCCCCCCCCCCAGGTGCAACCAGGGCCCATTGTTGGGGCACAACCCACCAGGTGCAACCAGGGCCCATTGCCTTCCTTCTGGCCCATAAAAAATCATCGTGGAGTTTCATGGCATTTGGACTCCGTTTGATATTGATTTGAAAGTGCGTTATATTCACTAGAGGGGGGGTGAATAGGCGATTTTTAGAGAATTTTACAAATTCTTCACTGAGGAATTTGCTGATGAGGAAATTCCTTAGCGAAGAAATACATGCAGCGGAATAAGTACTCAGAAGTAAGCATAGCAGATTACAGGCATAGTCATCATGATGAAATGAAGACAATCACAGTCTGAAAGCGTAGTCACGAGGATAACACAAGATGAAGACAAATAGGCTGAGCGTAGTCAGCCTTGGCCTTGAGGCACGTGTTTTCCATAGCGAACCATAGAGATCTCTCTTTTACAATAAATTTGGAACTTCGTGAGTATTACCCTTTTCGAGGATATCAGCGGGATCAAGAGATTTGTAATCAGCTCGTTCTTGTATCATCGATGCGAGTATCAAATGAGGAATCGGCGATCTTAGCAATTTCTTCACCACCTCATGGTCGGTGATGTCGGTGGCACCAGTGCTTGAAGCTCATTTGAGATGTCGGTGAAAGCGATCGAAGGTTTGTTGAACATTTTAGTTGTCGAGTCTTTTGAAGCGGTTGAAGAGATTAGAAGAACATCAACTCGAGAGTCACGCTGAGTTGAAACACCTTCATTTACTTTGGACAGCTTTGTCCCGGATGAGTTTAGCGGACTCCAAAGCACTCACTCTTCCATATTGACCTTTGCTCGGATGGCCACATATGATATTCTTAAGCTTGAGAATCGAGTTGCTTGAATCTCTTCACATCAGCATCATTGAGAGAGGGTGGTGAGGAAACACCTTCGTCACAACATACCGAAGATCGTTGTCAATTGCTTCAAGATGCATTAGCATTTTGTTCTTCGATGGGGTAGTCCGTCCCATCGAAGGTAGGACACCTGCTGAGACCTTGATCATACTGCGGTCGACATAACTAAAACTCCGGTGGTTAAACCAAAATCACCTGGAGAACAAGGGAGTACCTTGCTCGATACCAATTGAAAGTGCGTTATATCGACTAGAGGGGGTGAATAGGCGATTTTAGAAATTTTACAAATTCTTCATGAGGAATTTGCTGGTGAGGAAATTCCTTAGCGAAGAAATACATGCAGGAATAAGTACTCGAAGTAAGCATAGCAGATTACAGGCATAGTCATCATGATGAAATGAAGACAATCACGAGTCTGAAAGCGTAATCACGAGGATAACACAAGATGAAGACAAATGGTGAAGAAATTGAGCGAGGAAATTGAGAAAGTCTTGATCAAAGTCTTCAAACACGAGATATGATAAACACTCAACACATTATGAGGAAATGAAAGGGTTGAGGAAATAGAACCGATTAGGTTGGTGAAGACAATGATTTGGTAGACCAGTTCAACTGCTGTCTCGGTTATGCGTCTGGTTGGGCGGTGAGTATTTAAACTCGAGGACCGCAGATCCGGACACCCGATCCTTGAGCACGCAGCTCGGGACACCAAGTCCTCACCGTATTCTCCTTGAACTAAGGTCCACGCAGACCTCGTCCAATCACTCGTGGTAAGTCTTGAGCGACTTCCAAACCTTCACATACTTGGTCACTCGGCGATCCACAATTCCTCTTGGATGCTCTAGACCGTGGCGCCTAACCGTCTGGAAGAAGCATAGTCTTCAAAGGTAAAAGCGTCGGATCCACGGGATCAATTTCTTGATGATGCTCAATCACTTTGGGTTTATAGGGGTTTGGTTTTGGGTTTTTCCTCACTTTTGGGTTTCCTCACTTGATGATTTTCGCTCAAATTCCTCGGAGGATGGGTTGCTCTCAAATGACAAGTGTCAAGTTTTCTCGGGCAGCCAACCAACTAGTGGTTGTAAGGCGGCTATTTATAGCCTTAGGAGCAGCCCGACATGATAAGACATAAATGCCCTTCAATGATATGACCGTTAGGTGGATAAGATATTTGGGACAGGTGGCGCGCAGCTGACAGCGATCGGAAATTTGAACATCAAATTCCTCGGGGCTATCATGTTCCTCCTTTGTGTAGGCAATTATTTGGCGAATTCCTAACTCCTCGATCGAACAAATTCCTCGGTGACCGGAAGAGCTTCGTCTACATCCTTTGAAGAAATTGACTGAACTGTATGAGATTTCAAAAGCTTCAATCGAAGGGATTGGTAGGTGTAGGATTTTGAGTTGAGCATCAAATGGAAATTTTCCTTAGTATTTCCTCGACCCCTTTAACGATCACGGTGTTTCCTATGACTCAAGAAAGAAAAAAAACTACGAAAACAAAAGTCTTCACGCTTCATGTTCCTCAAGCGAATACCAAGTCTTCAAGGTCACACCAATTTCTTCACTTTCAAAGTCTTGAAAAAGTCTTGAATATCAAAGTCTTGAGTTGAAGAACTTCATTTTTAAGAAATTAGACTTTCCTTTGTAAATATCAAACTCCTCATAGACTTATAGAACCTGTGTACACTCACAAGCGCATTAGTTACTTAACCTATAAGTCTTCAATACACCAAAATCACTAAGGGGCACTAGATGCACTTACAATCTCCCCTTTTTGGTGATTGATGACAACATAGGTTAAGTTTTCAACGAGGATAAATATATGAAGTGTAAATCGGATAATGAGGATTTTGATTGCAAGATATAGAAGAACTCCCCGAAGGTGTGCATAGTGAGGAATTTGCTTTTGAGGCAATGCACATTTGAAGAATTGAATCATGGAGATCTCCCCTATATCTTGTAATTCATACGCATTTGTCATATAATATGAGAATTTGAAATGCATGATGAAATATGGTGCTTGATGGTATTGAGCATGCAAACTAATGCATAAAAAGTATCGAGCCCAATGCGTATGAGAATTTGAAACTTTTCATGAGTGTCGGATCCCAAATCGATTTGAAGATTTTCACGAGCTCATGAGGATCGAGCATAACAAAGATCAAAACTACGTAGTCGAGCATAGAGCAAAAGCATAATGCATCAAAAGTATCAAAGCACCATCGGGTTTAAGATTACAACTCGATCCAATAAAGGTTTAGGAAGAGCGAGAGTTGTAACTTAATAAAATACTGTATATAGAAAAAACGAGACCGGCTTGAAGACTAACTCAAATTTCTCCCCTTTGTCATCGAATGACCAAAAGGATCGGCGAGGACTAACGCTTTGAAGAATTTCAAGTTGAAGGCGGGCGCTTGACATTATCGGGGTTGTTCGTTGAAGTAGGACCAGCAGCGATGTCTTCCAAATCTTCATTTTCATCGATGTCGCGAGATGAAGAATAGGAGCTAGCCACCAAGGAAGGAACTTTGACTTTCTTGAATTTCTTGGAGGAGGTGCAGACCAGTCAAATTCTTCCTTGAGTCCCATTGATTCAGTTCTTCTTCATTGTAGACATGTGAAAGAACAGCCAGTGCGCTTGAAGGTTTCATGAAGGTAGTAGTGGTTTTCTTCACTGCATTGTGAGTTGAGGTCATGTTGTAAAGAGAGTACCAAGCGGCGTTTGACCCACTTATGATTGCGATCAACCTTGATGAAGGCGAGGAGTAACTCACGATCGATCATCACCACAGGTGCAGTTCCTTGAGGATTTTGCTTGGCGAGGTATTTCTTTGCGAGTCATGTGTGGCGAGTCATCATTGGTGGAGTAAGATGCTGCTGCTGGCTGTCCATCCAATGGGCGAATGCCTTCATCTATCACAGCGATAGCCTTTCCCTTTTCATCGGTGAGGCAATTGGCGTTTGAGGACTTCAATCGGGGGTAGGTAGCTGCGGTGGTTCAAAGTATCGACCTTGTAATTGGGTGAAGATCTTGACTGATGAATCTCATAATCCAAAGGCGCATAAGGCTTCAGCTCAAAAGGTGACATGGCAATGTTAGCGAGTCCTCATGAAGAAATCATGGAAATTGGCGGGAGCATATGGATGATGTTGAAAAGCATATTCTTCATGATGCCAGCGACTTCTTCATCATTAGTCGTGACCTTTGATAGGACTCATAGTCTTCGTCGAGAATCCGATGGTATTAGAGGCACATATAATAATTCCTTGACGAGGAATTTGGTCCTTGGAGCTTGCCTTGGTTTCAAAGGCTTCATCGGCACTTGCATATAGTGATTTGAAAGTTCCTTTTCTTCATAGATCGGCGTGCACCATCAAGCGGAGGACTGAGTGGTAGAGACGCGAAGCAATTCACTTCTTTGGTGCCTTGTAGTGAGTATTTTCGGTCATCAATCCAAGACCCATGAATTCACATCTTGAGCGTCTCCGGTGATGTGCGGGGTTGCATAGAATGAAGAATTAGCTCTTCGTTCCAATCACATATATCGGTCAGAAGTTTAGGAGACTGCGTCGTGAAGAACACTTAGGGCGGGCTCAAAGCTGGCGGCGACTCCATATCCACATGAGGAATATGAGCATGATCGAAGATTTTGTCCTTGTTGAAAAGCGAGGAATAGAAGTTTGCTTGACTAGCAGTCGAAGCGCCTCTTCCTAATCGAGCAGAATCATAAGGATTATATTCGATGAAGAACACGTGCTCGGCAAAGAAATCTTCAGCCTTGAACTTTTGCTTGGTTGAGAGCGGATTCTTTTGCTTGGGCGAGAGGGTGTCGATGAGTTGCATCACCACCTCGGGAATCACAAGTTCAGGTTCTTGACTGAGAATTTCTTGGTCCTCAACATGTGCGGTCGAGGATTAGCGGCAGCAGTTTCATCGGCACTAGTGGCTGGAATTTCTTCATGCCTGAGAACCGATCGGTTGATTTTCTTGAGTCTATTTGGACAGATGCATGCGGGGAGTGAGGAACTTGTTGAAGCGGGGTGAAGAGAGAGTATTGGGATCTGACTTTCCCAAAGTCATCATTGATCACTGGAGTGGTGCATCAATATCCACATCTTCATTGTCAATTTCCTCGATACCAGCTTGAGGAATTTCATGAGTCGATGAGGAATAGCGGGGTTGAAGGATTGCTTCCACTTCAATTTCTTCATCAATTTTCTCGACGAAGCGGAGATTGATGTTCTTCATCAGATCGGTTGGAATTTCATATTCTTCTCCAAAGGAACTACTTCCTTTGATGGTATGGAGAAATTGGAATAGCATCAATTGGGTTTTCAACGAATTGGTCATTGGCTTCATTTTCTTGTGATCGAAGAATCATGTGGTGATGCTTTCCTTTTCTTCACAGCAGCTCGTTCTGCAGCCTTGGTTTTCTTCACATCAGAAGCGGATGGAAGAATTGGAGTTGGAGTTGGTGCAGGAGGAGCTGAGGAATTTGGTACAGTTTCTTCAGGAGCAACTGATGCAGTTCCCCTGTCTTGAGCAGTTTCTTCAGGCGCACCACTAGTGGTTGCCCTCACTTTTTCTTCAGCGGCTGGGATAGGATCATCAGCCCTGGAATCAGCATTTTCTTTAGCAGGCTGAGCAGAGGCTTCAGCTTGAGGAATCTCAAGTTGCGCAGGTGCAGCAACACTTGTGATTTTCTTCGTCAGATCGACGAATCTGGTCTTGACTCCTTGCCAATCAGCATAGTATGTGTCGAAGTTCTTGCTGAGGTTTTGAATTTCAGTTTGGATTTGGAGGAGTTCCTCAGGTGTCATCTTGACAACGTTTTCTTGAGAACTTCTCCTTCTGTATTGAGCCTTTTGATTTCTCTCGCCTTCTCAAACTTCCATTTTCTTGGCGATGAAGTGAGTCAGCATGACTTTGACCAGTGTCAAAGGAAGATCGAGCGAGAGGGTATTGGGATCATTGTGCGAGAGATCAATGAAGTCGAGGACTTTCTTGGATCCATAGCGATGGTACAGATGTACCTTTGGCTCTAGTGGCCCTAACTTGGCGGTCTCGATGATTTCTTCAAGTTCTTCATCGGATGCCTCATCATCGAGATGTACGTGGACTACAAGCTGTTTCTTCCTTGGGCTAGGCGAGGACCACGTCCATTGTTGCTTTTGTCTTCAGCGAGTCGGGCGGATGAAGAATTGGGGCAGGTGAGGAACTTGCAAAGATGCTGAGGCAATTGAAAACCAGCAGTCCTTTGACAAGTAGCTAGGTGCACAGAGGCCCGAAGGTTTGGGCCGGGCGATTGAGGACTTTGGTGGAGCAGCAGCGGTGTGAGAATTTGCTTGGAGGTGCTCTTTGAGGAACTTGGCCGTGAGGCGCAGATGATGAAGTACTTGGCTTATTAGCAGACTTCTTTTGCATTGATTTCCTCGGTTTGACCGAGACCTCGATGGCAGCAGCGGCAGAATCCTCATTGAATTTCTTCCTTTGCTTCCTTTGCTTGCTTTGCCAATTTTGCTTGGCGTTTAGCCCATTCATCGAGAAAGTCCTCACCGCGTTTGGCGCTAGTGGAATCAGCTATTTGGCGGTGCCAAAGGAGCTCTTGGGCATGGAGGATTTAAGCGAATTTCTTCATGTACTTAGGAGTTACATATCTGTATTCCTTCCATTCCGTGCCCATCTCCGTTCAATCTTCGAATCGCACCTTGCGTTGATTTTTACTTTCCTCATCGGTATCTGATAGTCGACATATATTTCCTCGGGGATTTGAATCTTGTCATGACCTCGGGTTTCTTTCCTCCTTCTGCGGCTTCTTGCCATCTTCCATTTTCTTGGTGAGGAAATTGAACAATTGAGTTCTCTGAAGAAGTGTGCAGTTTTTCTTGAGGCGCTGCAAATGAGTTAAGTTGATGAGAACCTAGGGATTCAGCGGGACATTTGTACTGTGAGCAGAGTATAGGTGCGAGGAATTTGAAGAGGTCATATCGTTCTCGAAGGTTTTCAAAAGAACAAGTTTTGAGGATTTTGACCAGATGAGCCTTGAAGAATTTCACTAAGCGTTCTTTGTCTTAGGTTCGAGTTGTATAGATCGAGGATCCACACAATTGAGGAATCTTGAAGAAAATCATTGCTTAGAAAGCGAATCAAGAGATTTGAGGTGTTCATATGTGTGAGAATTTGAAGAATAAACACCTTTGAAGAATTTGAAGAAGATTTGAGAATCAAGCGTGTAATAAAAGTAACTTTTAATTTACGAAGTGAAGAACACGACGAACTGAGATGAACAGTTGGGAAGTTAAATCCGTTCAGATCTTCCCGCCCTAACTTGGCGGAGGAAATCAGCTACGGCTGACGGCGGTGAAGATTTTCCACGGTCGGTAGCAATCGTCGGCGAAGAGGTCAAAGCGGTGAAGCTTTCCTCACCGGCTGACGATGGAGTAAGCGGCGGCGCTAGGGTTTCGAGGAGCTCGGCGGGAGAGAGATCGGCGAAGTAAAAAGTGAGGAAGGGAGAGAGGGTATTTATAGCCACGGTGAAAAGCGGATCGTCCGAAGATTTAGGACGAGCGTGCCTGACCGCTTCCTTCTCACGACATGTGTCACCCGTCTTGTGTAGTGGAGATCGTGTTCGATCGTGGGTGAATATAATAATGCATCGTGGGATGCGGAGCGGTTTAATGATAAAATCGAAGTTTGGATAAGATTCATTTTAAAAGTTCCGTTGCAATTTCTTCAGTATCAAGGACACGATGTGAAGAATTTGAGCGAGTTTCAAAGTAGAACGCACATGAAGAATTTGTGAATGGATTTGGTTGAGTATAGCATAGAGGGAAGAATGCGATCACATTCACTTAGCGAAAAGCGACTTGAAGAAATAGCCATAAGTGAATCTTGTAGAGGACATAAATCCATATATATATATATATATATATATATATATATATATATATATATATATATATATATATATATATATATATATATATATATATATATATATATATATATATATATATATATATGAAGAAAAAAGCAGCGGAAATAGTGAAGAATTTGCAAAGTTGAAGAATTTGAAAAAGCGAAGAATTTCAAAAGCGAGGAAAAACTCAAATTGAAGATTTTCAACTTTGGTGGTGGCGTAACCCACGTATAAGAATGATGATTTCAGACACAGCGTACAATTGTCGTAGGGTTACGAGAATCAAATTCTTCATTAATTTCTTCACATTTAGGGTGTTATTCTTCATTGATTGAAGAAAAGCGTTTCTTCATGTGTTGCACATCTAAGTCATCAATTTTGCATAAGTGTTAGGATGTGTGTCTTTTCAAAGAACGTTCGAAGATTCTAAGATATTTAGCTCACACGCAACTTGCTAAATCTCTTCTCATCCAAGGGCTTAGTGAAGATATCAGCTAGCTGTTCTTGATCTTCACGTGCTCGATGGAGATGTAAGCCCTTCAACACATGATCACGAAGAAAATGATGGCGAATTTGAATGTACTTTGTCTTGAGTGCTGAAGCTGGGTTGTGAGCAATCTTGATGGCACTCTCATTGTCACGATGAGAGGCACATTCTTCACGTTGATGCCGTAGTCCTTGAGGTTTGCTTCATCCATAGTAATTGAGCACAACACGAGCCAGCAGCAATGTATTCAGCTTCGCGATGGACGGTGATACAGTTACATTTCTTGAGGACCAACGGACCAAAGATCGTCAGAAATGACAAGTACCAGATGTTGACTTGCGGTCCACACGATCACCAGCATATTCAGTCGAGAATATCCAATGAGATCAAAAGTAGAGCCCTTGGGGTACCATAATCCTAGTGTTGGTGTGTGAGCTAGATATCAAAGAATATGCTTCTGACCTTATGGTGTGATTCCTTGGTGTAGCTTGAAATCGGGCACACATGCAAACACTAAGCATTATATCTGGCCTAGATGCACATAAGTACAATAAAGAACCAATCATGGGCGGTATACCTTGTGATCGAAGTCAATACCATTTTCATCGATTGCATAGATGGCCATTTGTGGGCATAGGAATTTTGACGCCTTTGCAATCTTGCATGCGAATTTCTTGAGGACATCTTTGAGGTATTTCTCTGAGATATGAATATGCCATTGTGTTGTTGGCGAATTTGAAGACCTAAGAAGAATTTCAACTCTCCATCATAGACATTTGATATTCTTCACTCATCATATAGGCAAATTCATCACTATAACGTTGGTCGATCAGCCAAAGATAATATCATCAACATATATTTGGCACACAAACAGTTCACCATCATAAGATTTAGTAAAGAGAGTAGGGTCGAGTGAACGGTGTGAAGCCATTCTTCACGAAGAATTCCTTCAATGTATCATACCACGCTTGAGGGGCTTGCTTGAGGCCATAGAGGGCCTTATTTAGTCTGAAGACTTTGTCGATTCTTTGGATCTTCAAAACACAGGGGTTGAGCAACATATACTTCTTCCTCAAGCTTACCATTGAGGAATGCACTTTTCACATCCATTTGATATAAAGTGATATTGTGATGGTTAGCATAGGCGAGTAATATCGAATAGACTCAAGTCTAGCGACAGTGCAAAAGTTTCATCGAAATCAATTCCTTCAACCTGCATGTAGCCTTGAGCTACTAGTCGTGCCTTATTCCTCACCACAAGACCATTTTCATCTTGCTTGTTGCGGTAGATCCACTTTGTGCCAATGATATTATGCTTGCGAGGATCTGGGCGTTTGACCAGTTCCCAGGCGTTGTTGAGCTCAAGCGATGTAATTCTTCTTGCATGGCCTGAATCCTCCGGCTCGAAATGCTTCATCTACCTTAGTGGGCTCTGTGATAGAGACAAAAGCATAGTGCCCACAAAAGTTAGATAAGTGTGAAGCTTTTGAGCGAGTGAGAGGACTGGCGCTTCAATGTCATCGATGATCTTGTCAACTTGCACTTCTTTTTGCAGCGAGGATGAGCTGGTTGTCTTGAGGAATTTGATCATTTTCCTCGGCACCATTTTCTTGACATTATCTTGGTGCATCATTTCGGCGTTCTTGGCGTCTGAGAATGAATTCTTCAGCAGTTTCTTGATGGGGATGACATCCTCGGTTGCCTTGAACTGATAGAATCCTCGGTGCTGGTTAGTCTAACACTGAAGGTAGGTGCTCTCTTTGCGAGCCATTAGTTTCATCGAACCGCACATCTCTGATGTCAACAATCTTGTGAAGAGCGATGTTGAAGACTACTGTAGGTGTCGAGTCCTTTCCGTAACCAAGCATAAAACCCTCATGTGCTTTGGTGCAAATTTAGAGGTGTGGTGAGGATCTCTAATCCAGCATTTAGCACGAAGACTTTGAAATAACTTACATTGGGTTTCTTGTCGGTGAGGAGTTCATAGGCAGTCTTCTTGAAGAATTTGTGAAGATATACTCTGTTGATGATGTGGCACGCGATGTCAATTGCTTCAATCCGAAAGCGACTAGGCGTTTTGTATTCATCAAGCATAGTCGAGCCATCTCAACAGAGTTACTGTTCTTGCGCTCCACGGCGCCATTTCTTTGAGGAGTATAAGGGCAGATAACTCATGAGTAATACCAAGTTCATCAAGATAATCCTCAAGTCCAAATTCTTGAACTCAGTTCCATTGTCACTCTGATGTGCTTGATCTTCACACCAAAGTTGGTTGAAGCCCTCGAGGAAAATCGTTTGAAGATTTCCTGCACTTGATTTTTGTAAGTAACAATGTGTACCCATGTGTAGCGAGGTAATCATCAACAATAACAAAGCCATATAGTGATGCTTCATTAATGACAGCTGAGTAATGATTGGGACCAAAGAGGTCCATGTGAAGCAATTGAAGGGGCGAGTAGTGGTCATGATAGTCTTCGTTGGATGCTTGGCCTTGGTCATTTTCCAGCTTCACGGGCTCCGCATAAGTGATCCTTGAGGAATTTGACATTCTCAATGCCAATGACATGCTTCTTCTTCCATAGCGTGTTCAAATTCCTCATGCTGCGTGACCAAGTCGTCGATGCCATAGCCAGCCTTACGAAGCTTTTGCAAGTAGGCACCACGGCGGTTGTGGACCTGTTGAAAATCAACAATATACAAGTCTCCTCTCCTAAAGCCTTGAAGACTTTGGAATTGTCGACTTCCATAATCACAACACAGCGATACTTGCCAAAGATAACAACCATATCAAGATCACAAAGCATTGAGGCTGACATGAGGTTATATCCTAAAGACTCAACAAGCATGACTTTGTCCATGTGCATGTCCTTAGAGATAGCAACCTTACAAGTCCCAATACGACTTTTGCCTTTGTCGGCAAAGATGATATGCTTGAGATGTGGCGGTGATAAGGGAGCATCCATCAATAGATTCTTGTCACCAGTCATGTGATTTGTACATCCACTATCGAGAACCCACTCAGTGGCTTTGGGTTGATCATCCTGCAGATGAATTAGTACAACTTACGATCTCATATACTTCATCAGTGAAGAATATGATATCAAGTTCATCAGATGAATTTCATCAGACAGTATCAATCAGATAAGTAGTATGAGGGCGTGTGAAATGAAAGTTCATTTCATCATGATTAACTGCGTCCTTTCGGGCATTTTGTCGGGTCCCGACAAATTCTTCGAAGTTAAGGCACGTCTGGAGACTGACCTGCGAGAAGAGATTAGTTCTTTTCTTCACCACCCACATCGAAGGGGTGGCAAAGAGTTCATCACTCTGCGAGCACCATATGAGAATGGTGGCATAGAGGCCAATCCATTTCGTTTCACATAAGAAGGGTTAGGGTAAGCATATGAATAAGCGGAGAAATTCTTGAGGACTTATGAACATAATGGTTTGAAGAATAATGCACATATTCATAGCCCTTAGCTCTACCTGCGAAAGCAGAGTTGTTAGCACGATGATGATCATATGAGGACTTTGATCCTTTTGAGAATTTGATCCACGTGAGAATTTGGTCCATATGAGGACTTAGATCCATATGAAGAATTTGGTCCATATGAAGAATTTGATCTGGGGTTCCTTTTCTTCACGGGTGGTGTCATGAGGACATTCACTGAAGACTTTCAAGACATTTCTTGGGAACCCAGATTTTCTTCATAGGGGACTGTTCTGCGATTAGTACCAACATATCTAGCAAATACTTCACCATTCTGATTTTTGACAGTTTATAGTTGGAGTCAAATGACTCATCATCGAATGAGGAAATTCACATGTAAAGCCGGATAAGGTAGATGGATCAAGCTGGAGGTTCCTTTGCAGCAACCCATGAGGTTTTGGGATCTTGCTCGGGCTTCGATCGTTCCATCAGCATTGAGTTTCCTCTCAAAGGCAATACCCTCTTTCCTAGGGTTCCTATTGAGGATCTGCTTTTAAGCACATCACAAAGTCGATGCCCTTTGAGGCTTTTGTACATACTGTCATGTACAATTCCTTCAACCTGCATCGTCGGTGATACTAGCAATGTCCTCGGTGAGGAATTAGTGATAGCGAGGCAGGTGAAGAATTTATAACATTGAAGCATTTGAACATTCAGGTGAAGAATTGGCGATTCACGTTCAATGCATTTTAAGCATGGAGGAACAAATTCTTCTTGAGAAGCGCTGATTTGTTGAGCAAGTAATGAATCGCGCTCCTTCGAAGATCTTCATAACTCGCTCTTAGCTTCTCAAGATCTTGCTTTCTTTGAAGAAATTCATAAGAAAGTTTCTCATGATCGAGATAAGAGAGTGTTATGATGACCTTGAAGGCTGTCAAGCCTAGGCGAACTTCTGAAGATTTTCGATCGGGGCTTGAGTCGATCCATTTCTTCACCTAACATATCATCACTCTTATCAAGCATGTTTTGAACCTTTTCAAAAGCCCTTTGTTGTTTTATAGCAATCTTAGCAAGTTTAGAGTAGCTGGGCTTGAGATCCTCATCGATTCATTTTCCTTTGGATTGAGGAGGAGGTGAAATTGAGTACCTTAGCACCTTTTGCCATGAAGCAATAGGTGGGAGCATAGTCATCATTTTCCTCATCGGGTTTGTCGGTAGTCGGTTTCTTGATGTTGAAGATGGACTTGCTAACATAAGCGATAGCAAGAGCGGACTAGCCACACAGATTCGGATTCTTGAGACTCCTCCTCTTCCTCATTTTCCTCGATTCAGCTTGAGTCCATTTCCTTGCCAATGAATGCAGAGCCTTTTTGGAGCTGCTCTTCTTGTGAGAAGAAGGCTTTGAGGATTTTGATGATGAAGATTTTGATGATTTCTTCTTCTTCTTCACGTCATCGAGCTGTAATCCTTGTGTTTCTTCTTTCTTAATTCCTTTTCCCGAGGACAATCTTGGATATAGTGACCAGGTTTCTTGCATTTGTGGCAAAGTCTTCGCTTATAGTCACTAGATGAGGAATCACTTGCTTCTTGAGGATTTTCCAAAGCGACCACGTCTTGTGAATTTCTGGAATTTCTTCACGGCGGTGCTAGCTCTGGCCAAATTCTTGAGGATCTCCAAGGCTACTACGAGTCTTCACTCTCGATTCAGATTCAGCCTTGGCCTTGAGGCACGTGTTTTCCATAGCGGAACCATAGAGATCTCTCTTTTGAGCAAGCTGGAACTTCGTGAGTATTTAGCCTTCGAGGATATCGGCGGGATCAAGAGATTTGTAATCAGCTCATTCTTGTATCATCGGTGCGGAGTATCAAATGAGGAATCGGCGATCTTAGCAATTTCTTCACCACCTCATGGTCGGTGATGTCGGTGGCACCAGTGCTTGAAGCTCATTTGAGATGTCGGTGAAGCGTCGAAGGTTTGTTGAACATTTTAGTTGTCGAGTCTTTTGAAGCGGTTGAAGAGATTCGAAGAACATCAACTCGAGAGTCACGCTGAGTTGAAACACCTTCATTACTTTGGACAGCCTGTCCCGGATGAGTTTAGCAGACTCCAAAGCACTCACTCTTCCATATTGACCTTTGCTCGGATGGCCACATATGATATTCTTAACTTGAGAATCGAGTTGCTTGAATCTCTTCACATCAGCATCATTCGGAGAGGGTGTGAGAAACACCTTTGTCACAACATACGGAGATCGTTGTCAATTGCTTCAAGATGCATTAGCATTTTGTTCTTCGATGAGGGTAGTCCGTCCCATCGAAGGTAGGACACCCTGCTGAGACCTTGATCATACTGCGGTCGACATAACTAAAACTCGGTGGTTAAACCAAAATCACCTGAGAACAAGGGAGTACCTTGCTCGATACCAATTGAAAGTCGTTATATCGACTAGAGGGGGTGAATAAGCGATTTTAGAAATTTTACAAATTCTTCTTGAGAATTTGCTGGTGAGAAATTCCTTAGCGAAGAAATACATGCAGCGGAATAAGTACTCGAAGTAAGCATAGCAGATTACAGGCATAGTCATCATGATGAAATGAAGACAATCACAGTCTGAAAAGCGTAATCACGAGGATAACACAAGATGAAGACAAATAGGTGAAGAAATTGAGCGAGGAAATTGAGAAAATCTTGATCAAAGTCTTCAAACACAGATATGATAAACACTCAACACGATTATGAGAAATGAAAGGGTTGAGGAAATAGAACCGATTAGGTTGGTGAAGACAATGATTTGGTAGACCGTTACAAGCTGCTGTCTCGGTTATGCGTCTGGTTGGAAGCGGTGAGTATTTAAACTCGAGGACACGCAGTCCGGACACCCGATCCTTGAGCACGCTCGGGACACCAAGTCCTCACCGTATTCTCCTTGAACTAAGGTCACATGAGACCTCATCCAATCACTTGTGGTAAGTCTTGAGCGACTTCCAAACCTTCACATACTTGGTCACTCGGCGATCCACAATTCCTCTTGGATGCTCTAGACCGTGGCCCTAACCGTCTGGAAGAAGCACAGTCTTCAAAGGTAAAAGCGTCGGATCCACGGGATCAATTTCTTGATGATGCTCAATCACTTTGGGTTTTATGGGGGTTTGGTTTTGGGTTTTCCTCACTTTTGGGTTTTCCTCACTTGATGATTTTCGCTCAAATTCCTCGGAGGATGGGTTGCTCTCAAATGACAAGTGTCAAGTTTTCTCGGGCAGCCAACCAACTAGTGGTTGTGAGGCGGCTATTTATAGCCTTGGGAGCAGCCCGACATGATAAGACATAAATGCCCTTCAATGATATGACCGTTAGGTGGATAAGATATTTGGGACAGGTGGCGCTTGCTGACACCGATCGGAAATTTGAACATCAAATTCCTCGGGGCTATCATGTTCCTCCTTTGTGTAGGCAATTCGCTTTGGCGAATTCCTAACTCCTCGGTCGAGAACAAATTCCTCGGTGACGGAAGAGCTTCGTCTCATCCTTTGAAGAATTGTTGAAGCTGTATGAGATTTCAAAAGCTTCACTCGAAGGGATTGGTAGGTGTAGGATTTTGAGTTGAGCATCAAATGGAAATTTTCCTTAGTATTTCCTCGACCCCCTTTAACGATGCGGTGTTTCCTATGACTCAAGAAAGAAAAAGAAACTACGAAAACAAAAGTCTTCACGCTTCATGTTCCTCAAGCGAATACCAAGTCTTCAAGGTCACACCAATTTCTTCACTTTCAAAGTCTTGAGAAAGTCTTGAGAATATCAAAGTCTTGAGTTGAAGAACTTCATTTTTAGAATTAGACTTTCCTTTGTAAATATCAAACTCCTCATAGACTTATAGACACTGTGTACACTCACAAACGCATTAGTTACTTAACCTATAAGTCTTCAATACACCAAAATCACTAAGGGGCACTAGATGCACTTACATGATTTCCTATGATGTAAAAAATATGGAAAAAACAGCAACTGGCACTTGGCACTATGTCAATAGGTTAGTACCAAAAAATGATATAAAATGACTATAAAATGATTATAAAACATCCAAGATTGATAAATAAACAGCATGGAACAATCAAAATTTATAGATACGTTGGAGACGTATCAACCACCCACATCTGGAGGGGTGGCAAAGAGTTCATCATTCTGCGAGCTCCATAAGATAAAGGTGGCATAGACGCCAGACCACGTCGTTTCACAGAACAGGGGTTAGAGTAAGCATATGAATAAGAAGAGAAATTCTTCGAGGACTTATGAACATAATGATTTGGAGAATAATGCACATATTCATAACCCTTAGGCTTTCCCTTGAAACAGAAGTGTTAGCACGGTGATGTTCATATGAGGATTTTGATCCATATGAAGTCTTTGGTCCATATGAAGAATTTGATCTGGGGTTCCTATTCTTCATAGGTGGTGTGATGATGACATTCACATGAAGACTTTCAAGGAACCTGGGAACCCAGATTTTCTTCATAGGGGGACCATTCCTGCAGTTAGTGCCAACATATCTAGCAAAATACTTCACCATTCTGATTTTTTAACAGTTTATAGTTGGAGTCAAATGACTCACCATACGGGTGGTCCTTTCGCATTAACCCATGAGATTTTGGGATACTGCTCAGGTTTCCAGTAAGTCCCATCAGCATTGAGTTTCCTCTCAAAGGCAATACCCTCTTTCCTAGGCTTCCTGTTGAGGATCTGCTTCTTAAGCACATCACAAAGAGCCTGATGCCCTTTGAGGCTTTTGTACATTCCTGTCACATACAATTCCTTCAACCCTGCATTGTCAGTGATACTTGTGGTATCCTCAGATGAGGAATTCGTGACCATAGAGATAGTTGAAGAATTTGCAGCAATAGAAGCATTTGAACTTTCAAGTGAAGAATTAGCAGATTCACGTTCAATGCATTTCAGACATGGTGGAAATTCATCCTGAGTGGAACTGATCTGTTGAGCAAGCAATGAATTATGTTCCTTCTGAAGATCTTCATAAATCACCCTTAGATTCTCAAGATCTTGCTTTCCTTGAACAAATTCATAAGAAAGTTTCCCATGATTAGCTAAGAGTGTATTATGATGACTTTGAAAGTTGTCAAACTTAGACTGAAGTCTCTGAAGATTTTCAGTCAGAGTTTGAGTTTGATCCATTTCTTCACCCAACAGTTCATCGCTTTTGTCTAGCATATTTTGAACCTTTTCAAAAGCCTTTTGTTGTTTCACAGCAATCTTAGCAAGATAGCTAGGCTTGAGATTTTCATCAGATTCATCCTCACTTGATTCATAGGAGGGATATTTGAGTACCTTGGCACCTTTTGCCATGAAGCAATAGGTGGGGCGTAGTCATCATCACGATCATCGGCGGTGTTGGGAAGTCATTTTCCTCGAGTTGAAGATGGACTTGCGACAAAAGCGATGGCGAGCTAGGCTCACCACACAGTCGACTCCTCATATGCCTCCTCTTCCTCGTTTTCTTGATTCAGCTTGATTCCATTTCCTTGCCAATGAATGCACGAGCCTTTTTGGAGCTACTCTTCTTGTGAGATGAAGACTTTAAAGATTTTGACGATGAGGACTTTGAAGATTTCTTCTTCTTCTTCAAGTCATTAGAACTATCATCCTTGTATTTCTTCTTCTTTGATTCCTTTTCCCATTGAGGACAATCAGTAATGTAGTGACCATGTTTCTTGCATGTGTGGCAAGTCCTCTTATTATAGTCACAGGGTGATGTCGGCGTTACAGCAGGGGTCCCAGACTTGCACTGCGGCCACAGCATGGCTATGCTAGCAGAGCATGTCTGGCCCATCTTCATCAACAAGGCATTCAAGACCCTCGTGAGGGGCCAAGCCTCGCGAGGCGGACAATGCAAGACCTTCTCAGGAGCGGCCTCTCCAGGATGCCTTGCGAGGAGCAGAGATATCAAGGCGGGGCAAACCTCATGAGTCTCTCATGACGTGAGCCATGACGATCAACATGAGGAGGGCGCCAGGAGGGCGCCAGCACGTGCAGTGTCCTTGTTTCCTCTTTGGTGCTAAGGAGGCAAGCACGGTAGCGGAGTACGAGGCATCAAGCAAAGGTTTCCATGTCGGTTACTTGAGACCAAGACCAGCGAGGCCAGCGGGGCGGAGGTCACCATGGAGCCCAAGGCAGGCGTCACCACGAGCCCTTTGCGGCGAAGACCACTTTTGTCGGGATAGCTTGTACTAGCTCTCCCTTTCAAATTGCCCGCCGTTGTTGGCTCCTTCCCGCTCAATATTTGGGGAGAGGACCAGGGCCTGTATAAATAGAGCTAGCCACCACCGTAGGATATAACTCATTGAGAGACATCTCACCCACACAAGTTAAATCAAGCACAAGAACACCTCAACCTCGGGAGGCTGTTCTTCCCCTTGTACTATTCTTCATCAGCCAAGAGGCAATCCACCACCACACACTGGAGTAGGGTATTATACCACAACGGTGGCCCGAACCAGTATAAATCTTGTGTCTTTGTGTTGCTAGCTCATCGAGTTCATCCGCGAGATCTTAGCGAGCTAGGGCGTGGATCGGTAGGAGGGAAAGAACTTCACACGCACCTAGAGTACGAACCTTAAGGGTTTTGCCGGAACCCCGGATCCTACATTTGGCGCGCCAGGTAGGGGTGCGCCGTAGCTTCCCTTCCGTCGATCTGCTCTCCGCCTGCATGGCAGGCGCCCCGTCATCGCCTGCGACTGCGGGCATCGACGACGGGGCCAGGGGCTCCGAGCCCTGGCCCCGGCCCTGCGACGGGTGCGGTGGCCAACCAAGTTGAAGCTGGAGATGCCGCCGCGCTACGACGGCGCCGCGGACCCGTTAGCTTTCCTGTTGGCGTACGAGGAGGCCGTCCTCGAGGCCGGAGGCGATGACAAGGTCATGGCCAACTGGCTCCCCATGGCCCTCGCTGGCGAGCCACGCGCCTGGCTGCTCAACCTTCTCGGATCCACGATGGCGTCTTGGGGGAACTCCGCGACCTCTTCACTGCTCGCTACTGTCGGTGTTCTGGGAACGGGGGTCCCCAGACTTGCCTGCCTGCGGCCTGCGGCATGGCTCAAAGGAGGCCCAGGACGGCCCATCTTCATCAACACAAGCTCAAGACCCTCGCGAGGGGCCAAGCCTCGCGGGGCGGACGACCAAGAGCTTCCTCAGGCGCGGCCTTGTCAGGCTGGCTCATGAGTAGGCGGAGAACTCAAGGCGGGGCACCTCGCGAGGTGCTCGTGACGTAAGCCATGACGACCAAGGGCGCCAGTCGGGCGCCAGCCCGCGCAGCATCCTCCTTTCCTCTTTGGTGCAAAGGGGGCAAGCGCAGGCAAGGGCATCAAGCAAAGGCATCCGTTTCGGTGCAATAAGACCAAGACCAGCCCCAGCGGCTGGAATGCGATCATCATGGAGCCCAAGCGGCGTCATCACGAGCCTTTGGCGGCGAGGACCAACTTTAGTCGGGATAAGTGTAACCGCTGTTCCCCTTCAAAATGGCCAATTGTTGGCGCCCTTCCCGCTCAATATTTGGGAAGAGGCCGGGCCTTCGCCTATAAATAGGGTAGCCACACTCGAGTAAAAAGGCGGAGGGCGATCGGATCGAGCATTGGAATCGAGAGAGAGAAAACCCGCTCCTCGAGGCTGAAACAGCGGGTTACAACAGCAGTTCATCACACCCACCAAGAACAGACCCTCATGAGGCTGTTCTTCCTGTCTTATTCTTCATCAGCCCAGAGGCAATCTACACACCACAAACTAGAGTAGGGTATTACACCTAGCGGTGGCCCGAACTAGTATAAATCTTCGTCTCTTGTGTTGTTCTTGTTAGTAGTTTAGGTCCCTATGATTGGCGAGTGCGAGGCGGTGGAGGATTGGATCTCCGCGCACCCGAGTTCGAACCTTAAGGTCTGCGGAACCCGTGATCCGACATTTGGCGCGCCCGGTAAAGTGCGCGGAATCTACCTTCGTCGCCTCGTTCTTCCTCGACCACCGCAACCATGTCGGCGCTCGTCGGGCTCGCGCGCGCGCCGAGCCGCCCTCGCTTCCACGTCGCCCGAGCGGCTCCGTCGTGACGTCCCTCATCGTTCCCGTCACGGCTGTCAGCGTCGCCACCGGCCCGAAACGAGCAACAGCGTCGTCCAGCACCCGTCCATGGCGGGGCGGCGCGCCACCGCGCCGCCGCTCACCCCGCTGGTTCTTCGTCGCGCGCGCCCGCGCAGCCACGGAGGCCGAGCTGCACTCATCGCGTAGCGAGCTCCAGCGCTACCGCCCCATCGACGACGTCTACGAAGAATGGCTCGACCGCGTCGCCGAGCTCGTCCGCGCTGTGGGAGGCGACCCGTGCCATCCGTTTACTGCACCGCCGCCCGCCTTGTAGCGATAAACTCGAAGCGCCTCGGCCGCCTCCTCCTCAAGACGGCGCCACAGCCCCAAAGCGCGGCCCTGGCGGAACCGCTCCGCCCGGCGCCCGGCAACAGAGCGAGCTGCCAAGAAGTTCCTCGCCCGCAAAGCTGCCCGAGCGCTCCCCGCTCCAGCACGTCAAGACCTTGCGCTGCCCCCAGCCGCGGCGCAGGGAGGCCTGCAAGACTAAGCTCACTACCGTCCGAGGCCCCCCGCGGCCACGGCGAGTTGCCGCGCCTTCACCACTGAGCTGCGCGGCATCGCGTGGCCCGCCAAGTTCAAGCCAGACCTGCCCCATGCTACGACGGCACGGCAGACCCTACGGAGTTCCTCCAGCTCTACGAGCTGGGCATCGAGCTGCCAGCGGAGATGAAAAGGTCATGGCGAACTGGTTTCCATAGGCGCTCAGGGCGGAGCCGCTTTTGGCTCCTGAATCGGCCCAGAGCACGATCTCTTCTGGGCGAGATGTGCACCCGCTTCGCCGCCAACTTCCAAGGTACTCATGACCGGCCACCCGCCGTGGCGACATCATAAATCAAGCAGCAGCCATGGGAAACCTGCAAAAGTACATCCAGCGCTTCAACAACGCGCCTCAAGATCCCAGGGGTAGCGGAGAGGCCATCATCTCTGCCTTCTCCGGCGGCGTCTTGTGACGTCAAGATGAAGGAAGAAGTGGCGATGCATGAAGATCTGTGCACCTCCACAGAGCTGTTCAACTTGGCGACCAAGTGCGCCCGAGGCTGAGGAGGTGCCTCTCCTCCTCGAGCTGCCTGCCGCGGATCCCGAAGAAAGAAGTCCAAGTCCAGGGCGTAAAAGCGCCAAGGGGCTGCCTTTTCGCGGCGAACCAGACACCAAGCGGGCGAGACCAGCCAGAGTCTTCCAAGGGCAGCGGTACTGCGTGTACCACGACCTCCACACCCACAACACCAATGAATGTCAAGAGCTCCGGGCGTGCGCTGAGGAAGGGTCGGCGGGCGCCTGGCGCAGCGACGAGGCTACTGACGAGGAGGAGGAAGAAATCGGGGCCGAGGGAAGACCCGCGCGCCAAGGGTGGCGCGACCAACCTCGCGAGGACGGCTGGCAAGACCCACCTCGCGAGGGGCTGGAGGATCAGCCTCGTGAGCATCGTCCGCAAGGCAGCGCAGGCCTCCCTCATTGCCGCCGCCACCAAGGAGAATCGAGGCCGTCATCGGGGCGAGGGGCTGGGGGCTTCCGAGAAGCGCGTGATCGCTGCATCACAGGAGGAGCCCAAGCCCCAGCCTCCCACCGCATCTTCAAGCAGTTACGCCCGTGAAGTGAATGCAGCCCTCCCAAGCTCGATTCCACGCCCTCTCGGTGGTGGCGTGCGCCATCACGTTCAGCTCGGCGGATCAGCTCAAGTCTTGCAGCCACAGCGGAGTTCTCCCAATGCTTTGCTCCCTAATCGCCGAGCAATGTGCTGGTCACCAAGACCCTCATCGGCGGTGGAGCAGGGCTCAACGTCCTATCCGTGGAGACCTTCAACAATCTTCAAGTGCCCTACAGCCAGCTTGACCAACTAAGCCCTTCTCACGAGTCACCGAAGCGGCTCCACGGTCCCGATCGGGCAGGTCGCCTTCTGTCACCTTGGGGCCCGCGACAACTTCCACACGAGCCCGCCGACTTGGCGTCGCCCACATTACGCTGCCGTACAACACCATCCTCGGGAACCCAGCGTTGGCCAAGTTCATGGCCATGACCCACCATGGCTACAACATCCTCAAGATGCGAGAAGCAGCGGGGTCATCACGGTGCCTGTGAAGAGAGATGCGATGTGCTCCTTGGAAGCGAGCTTTTCGAGCCGCATCATTTGGAAGACCAGACCACAGCAGCGGGGCGCCTCCCGAGCAGCACCCAAGAAGAAGAAGACATCGACCGGCCCGGCTCATCAAGAGACAGGCCCCTCGGGGCCCAGCGCCAGGGCCGAGGAGCCTCCTTCCATCGCATAGGAAAGCGCGCCCGGCGCCCTCCTCAGGCAGGGCTCGGGGGCTCTCCCCTAGAGGGCCACCGACCTCGCCAAGGTCTCGAAGGAGGCGCTTGGGCACCATGTGGAGGCGTGTTTCGAAGCACGTTTCCCGCAAGCAGGAGTAAGACCAGGAGGACAGAACCCCCGAGAGTTCATCAGCAAGGCCATTCAGGAGTTACAAGAATCAAGGGTCATTAGGGGCGGCCGCCGCCTACCCGCTGTGGCCCCCCATCCAGGCGAGGATGGTGGGCTGCAGCGTCTGCATCGGCGTGCCAGGCTCAGCCGAGCCGCATCTCAAGCGCCTCTGGCCCTCGCGAGTGGGGCGTTCGAGGCCCGCCCACATCACGTCACGCATGCCTTATGGCCTGCCAAAGCAGCTGCTGCACACAGAGGTCTCATGAGGACCATCTGGAGGCTCAAGAGGTCAGGCACGCCGCAGCCACAGGCGGAGATGGAGATGGCCCGTGAGGGGCCGCCAGCGCCTCTGGAGCCTCCGAGGCCCCCAGAGCACAGGGGCTCATGAGGATCGGCTCCGCAGCCCACCGAGTCTGCTACATCAATAGCCCTTCATCCCCAACATCACCAGGTGACATCTTTAAGTTCTATTTCCGGCTGGGAGCGCCTTCAGGGCCACATTATTCCCAAGCCGCGTGGGTCCGTCCCTGCGGCATGTATCCCTTTTATTTCATGTCCTTAGCTTACCCTGTTGGGGGCGCCCCTCGGGCTGCATCATCCCCAAGCCGCTCGGGCCAGTCCCAGCGGCATGTATCCTTCATACATTTTCCTTAGGATTATGCCCCACCATGCTTGTTATTTGGTGCCTTCTCCTGGGTGGTGAAATCTTGCACGTTAAAGGGGGGGGTGCCTGAGCATCACGACTCAGGGCTCCTACCGGCTCTCCGGCCCTCACCCTCTGGTCTTGTCCATGGCATCGTGACTGGCTTGCCCGACAGTGAAGACCAGCCGAGGCCGGGACCGAGGCGCGTGAGTTTAGTCATCAATCCAGCTTATGCGTTAAAGGGGGTGCACGAGCATCGCGACTCGGGGCTCCTACCGGCTCTCCGGCCCTCACCCTCTGGTCTTGTCCATGGCATCGCGACACTGGCTTGCCAGCGGACGGTGAAGACCAGCCGAGCCGGGACCGAAGCGTGAAACACCGGCATCTAGCCATTTTGCGAGAACACACTCGAAGATAAGGCCCGAGCCAGGCGCAACCCGCCTTGAGGTAGGGCCTCGTGAGTCCATGCTGGCTCACGGGTGCCCAGATACACCTCGTCTAGCCCTACCGTGCCAGCCACGTGTCGAGTGGGGCTGTATCGCCCGGGGCTCCTCCGGAGAGCCCCTCCACGTTCGATGGAAGCACCATGCTCATGCTGGCTGATGACCTTGCCGAGGCGCAGCTATGCCCGTCGCATGCGGAGCGCTATGCTCCACGCTGGTGATAAACAAGCGAGGTGGCCTGCAGGTCGCGTCAACCTCGGGAGCCAGGCTCGATGTCGGCCTCGTCGCCGCGCCTCCTCTCGGGGCGCCGTGCGAGGCTGGGCACGAGGTTGCGCTGAGTCACGCCGGATGCCGCCACCCAGCCAGGCCCCTCGGGCCTGGTTAAATCACCACCACTCCCGGCGGAGCCAAGGTAAGCATGCCGTTTGGCGTCAAGGGGGACTCCTGAGCATCGCAACTCAGGAGCCTAACTGGTCACGTAGCCCCTCAACCCTTAGTTCCGAAAGGCTAACGGCGGTTGGGGTATCTTGTGAGGCGGGCTCTGCGGCGTAGAGCGGTGGATCCGCCGCGCCTCACCTCCCTACTTGCATTCGTGCACCAAGGGGACTCCACGAGCATCGCGACTCGAGAGCCTAACATCACGTAGCCCCTCACCCCTTGGTCCGTCCTGGTTTCGGTCGGGGCTAGTGGCATTGAGAAGTGCAGCAGGGCGGGCTCTGCGGCGTAGAACATAAGCAAGTAGGAAGCACAGATTTCAAGGAATTCAAAAGCAAATATTACAGTCCACCTTGTCATTGCAGTACCAAGCATAAGTTCGCGCCTCCCAAGGCATGATACATGTGTAGGAATTAAAAGCAAGGCAGGGAGCCACAGTGAGTCACTTGTCGGCGGCGGGGCGCCCATGGTGGGCTTCGCCTCGTGAAGCAGCGGGGCCGGCAGCGCCTAAGCCCGGCTTGGTGCTGAGGCCGAACTTCCCCAGCGAGCCTCCGCGCAACCCTTCACAGCCTCGGCAGCGGCAGATGCGTGCTCGCCGCTCGCCCGGCTCCAACGAGCTGTCCATGTCGGCCTGGGTCACGAAGATAGATGTGGGTGAGGATCCGCGTCGGTGCCGCGAAAGACAAGACCAGCGCCTCGGCCTCGACCATGGGGCCAAGACCAAGGAGACATCTTCAAGAGCGCGGATCGGGAAGGGAAGCAGCTTGGCGGGGCCGTCCTCCGCGCCCGGCGATGGGCTCTCGGGCGGCTGTCATAAAGCTCCCTCGGCGGGGCGCGAGCCTTCACCTCCATATCCATGAAGGCCACGCGGTCTTCAGCGAACCAGCGCCTTGGCGTCCAGCTCGACCTTCCTGCGCCTCCGGTTCCCTACCCCAGCGCGTCAAGGCGGTGGCGGCGCTTCTTCAACAGGCCTCCCGGTCCTTGATGGCGCTTCATGAAACCTTCATGCCTTCCTCCTGCTCTGGCGGGCGAGCCTCCTCGGCGAGCTGGTTACTGCAGCCCTTGGCTCACCCTCCAGCGTCTCGCGGCGACCTCGGATCTTGGCTGCCTCCCCGAGGGCAGCATCGTGGGCTACCTTCGCCTCGCGAACAGCCTGCTTCTCCTTGTCACAAGCCGTCGAAGCCTGGACCAGCGCCGCCCGAATCGAAGCGTCGGCACGAATCCAGCCAGAGGCCAGCTCAGCGCCCGGCCACCAAGCAAGGGTCGGCGCCGAAGATCTGCCGCGGCCGGTCGAGTTCAGCGGCAGCGGTCGGTCCAGACCACGGGAGGAGTCGGAGAGACAGCAGTGGCGGAGTAGGAGGAGTTGGCGGCGTAACCACTGCGCCTGAGGCGGAACCAGCGGCGCCACGGCAGCCGGTGGAAGCTGCGCCCGGCAAGGCCGCCTCGGGGTCGCTTGGGACAAGGGCTGAGCTCGCCCAGCCAGGCTCGGCCGAGCTTCACGAGGACGCCCGGGCAGGAGAGGCCTTGGCGTCGGGGTCATCTTCCTTTTCGGGCAAAGGAACCATCACGGATGGGGCCTCAGGAGCCCCCTTCAGCTTCTTCCCGCGGCTGGCTGACCGAAGAGCATGGACATCGATCTAAATCAACAAAGCAATAATCAAGATAGAGCGGGCACTTACAGTGCGTGGCTGGTGGACTCGAGCAGCCTCCGGCCATGCTTGAAGCCGAGAGCCGGCTGCAGGATCGGCTTCAAGGGGACTAGGAAGCGGCGGTAGCGTTCGCGGATCGCCCGGGGCAGGCGGACCAGAGGGACCAGCCAGTCGGTCCTTCTTGGGATCGGGGCAGGCTTTGCCTCCCGCTCATCCTCATCTTCGTCGTCGTCACTTTCGGGAGGCGGAGAACAGGGCCCTTGACTCCGCCCGAATCAACCCCTCTCTGGCTCCCTTTCCTCCACCTCTTGGCTGGAGTCGGAAGAGGCACGTCCTGAGTCCTCCGGAGCCTCCAGGCACGAGCCTGTCCCCATTGAAGGCGGGCATGGACCCCACAACCTGCTCCCAATCCTCGCGAAGAAAGCAGGCGGCAGGCGCCCTCCGGTCCCGTCACATCGCCCCCCTACCAGGGCTGGAGGACCGTCACGGATCCTCGCTGGCCGAGGCCCGCAGGGCTCGGGTTAGGCCTCCACATCGGAAGCGAGTACTGGCGAAGCGGAGCCAGTTGGTGCTCCAGGAACTCCCTCAGCAACAACGCACCGGTCAGCCTCGCCGCCGCCGCATCGTCCGGCTTCAGATCTGTGTCCATCCTCTCCAGCACCAGCTTCGCCCGGACCAGTCGTCGGAGCTCTCGGCGGGCTCCGTGGGCAGGATCAGTCGAGGGTGGATCCGCCCTGCATCCACCAAGACCCACTTGCTCCTGAAGCCCTCAATCCGCTTCCAGGTGTTTGAAATAGCAATGGCTCCACCGTATCTGACGAAGCTTCGCGCCTTGTGAGCAGGACCACAGGAGAATCGGAGGAAGAAGTAGTGGCGCAGCAAGGCCACGAGGGCTTCACCCCAACATGGGCCTCACAATAGTAAGCGAAGATTGCGGAGAAGGACGGAGTTGGGATGGAGGTGCGAGCGTGAATGTTGTAATGGCGAAGGGCGGAGAAGAAAAACTTCGAGAGAAGGGAGGCGACAGACCAGCAATAATGGCGCCCGCGAAGAACGGTTAGAAAGTACTCCCCGACCCTCGAGGCGGAGGAGCCGACCTTGAACACCGCCGTCCGTTGGCGCCCTACGCCTCCGCCCGGCCCGCGCTTGTCGAGCAAGGCTCGCTTGCTGACATATTGGCGGGTCCAAGGTAGGAGAGTACCAGGCTCCGGCTGGGGTTTGACGAGGAGCCATGACTGGCTAGGGCACGGAGGCGGAGTGGATCTGAAGGTCTTGGAAACAGGAAAGAGAGGCGCAAGAAAGGGGATCTGAGCAGCAAGCGGAGAAAGTAAAGGAGGCGGGCAAGATGCGCTCTATTATCAACTTCTTGCGGTTGCGAAGCGCCCACGTCCAATCAAGCGCCACGCTGGCGCCCAAGGCCCTTGAGCTGTTAGGACCCTGGCAACCGCACTTGCCATTTCGCCTCTCTGCGGCCAAGTCCAGGTTAAATCGTGGCCCGGGGGGCTCTGCAGGCGTTCAGGGGCAGGGGTCCCAGACTTGCACTGCTGCGGCTGCGGCGTGGCTCAAGGAGGCCAGGATGGCCCATCTTCATCAACACAAGCTCAAGACCCTCGCGAGGGGCAAGCCTCATGGGGCGGACGACCAAGAGCTTCCTCGGTGCGGCCTCGTCGAGGCTGGCTCATGAGGAGGTGGAGAACTCAAGGCGGGGCACCTCGCGAGGTGCCGTGGCGTCAAGCCATGACGACCAAGGCGCCAATCGAGGCGCCAGCCCACGCATGGCGTCCTCCTTTCCTCTTTGGTGCAAAGGGGCAAGCGCGAGCAAGGGCATCAAGCAAAGGCATCTGTTTGATTGCAACAAGACCAAGACCAGCCCCAGCGGCTGGAATGCGATCATCGTGGAGCCCAAGCGGCGTCATCACGAGCCTTTGCGGCGAGGACCAACTTTAGTCGGGATAAGTGTACCCGATGTTCCCCTTCAAAATGGCCAATTGTTGGCGCCCTTCCGCTCAATATTTGGGAAGAGGCCGGGGCCTTCGCCTATAAATAGGGGTAGCCACACTCGAGTAAAAAGGCGGAGGGCGATCGGATCGAGCATTGGAATCCAGAGAGAGAAACCCGCTCCTCGAGCTAGAAACAACAGGTCAAGTCGTTCCTCCATGATTGGTGCAGCTTCGAGCAGGGCGCTCCGTCGGGTTGGGCTGCGCTGGAGGCCGACCTCACCTTCAGCTCAAAAGACCACCCCGACTCCACCGCCAGCACGGGCATGCTTCCGATGGTATGTACGCCCATCATCGCCACATGGCCATCACCAAGACCATCATCGTGGCGGTGCTGGCCTCAACTTGCTCTCCGTGGAAGCCTTCAGCCTCCTTCACATGCCGCTCGAGGGGCTCACCCTCAGCAAGCCTTTCTCAGGAGTTGGTGGCGGCGCTGCCCACTCCCTGGGGCAGATCCGCCTTCTCGTCACCTTCGGCACGCGCGACAACTACCGCACCGAGCTGGTTGATACGTCTCCGTCGTATGTACTTTTCCAAACACTTTTGCCCTTGTTTTGGACTCTAACTTGCATGATTTGAATGGAACTAACCCCGGACTGACGCTGTTTTCAGCAGACTTTCCATGGTGTAATTTATGTGCAGAAACAAAAGTTCTCGGAATGACCTGAAACTCCACGGATCGTCTAGTTAAAAATAATAAAAAAATCCTCTCCAAAGATGAAGACCAGGTGGCCCACACCACATGTCCACGAGGTGGCCCCCTAGGCGCGCCCCCTACCTCGTGGGCCCCACAGAGCTCCTCCGGCGCCAACTCCAACTCTATATATTTGCTTTTGGAGAGAAAAATAAAGGAGAAGAAATCATCGCGTTTTACGATCTGGAGCCGCCGCCAAGCCCTAAAACCTCTCGGGAGGCTGATCTGGAGTCCGTTCGGGGCTCGAGAGAGGGGATTCGTCGTCGTCGTCATCATCAACCATCCTCCATCACCAATTTCATGATGCTCACCGCCGTGCGTGAGTAATTCCATCGTAGTCTTCTGGGCGGTGATGGGTTGGATGAGATCTATCATGTAATCGAGTTAGTTTTGTTAGGGTTTGATCCCTAGTATCCACTATGTTCTGAGATTGATGTTGCTATGACTTTGCTATGCTTAATGCTTGTCACTAGGGCCCGAGTGCCATGATTTCAGATCTAAACCTATTATGTTTTCCTGAATACATGTGAGTTCTTGATCCTATCTTGCAAGTCTATAGTCACCTACTATGTGTTATAAACTGGCAACCCCGAAGTGACAATAATCGGGACCACTCCCGGTGATGACCATAGTTTGAGGAGTTCATGTATTCACTAAGTGCTAATGCTTTGTTTCGGTACTCTATTAAAAGGAGGCCTTAATATCCCTTAGTTTCTATTAGGACCCCGCTGCCACGGGAGGGTAGGACAAAAGATGTCATGCAAGTTCTTTTCCATAAGCACGTATGACTATATTCAGAATACATGCCTACATTACATTGATGAATTGGAGCTAGTTCTGTGTCACCCTATGTTATGATTGTTACATGATGAACCGCATCCGGCATAATTATCCATCACTGATCTAATGCCTACGAGTTTTCCATATACTGGTTTACGCTTATTTACTTTTCTGTTGCTATTGTTACAATCACTACAAAATACCAAAAACATTACTTTTGCTTCCGTTACTTTTGTTACCGTTACCACTACTACCATATTACTTTGCTACTAAATACTTTGCTACAGATATTAAGTTATCCAGGTGTGGCTGAATTGACAACTCAGTTGCTAATACTTGAGAATATTCTTTGGCTCCCCTTGTGTCGAATCAATAAATTTGGGTTGAATCTTTGAGTTACTTGGGATTTATATCTGCTGGTCACTATGAAGAACTTGAAGGACGCTAAGACAACAATTTATCCCTCAACTACGTGGGGAGGTAAGGAACTGCCATCTAGCTCTGCACTTGATTCACCTTACATTTTGAGTAAGCTTGCGACACCTAAACCTGCTTACGCTATTAGATTACGATATGTGCATGTTATTGATGATGCCACTACGCTATGCATGATACTTATGATGAAACTACTTCTATGCTTGATACTACTGTGCCACTTAGTGAATTTCTTGATGAACAAATTGCTAGGGCTAGAGAGAAAGAAATTATTGAAAATGATTACGTTGATGAAATTGATGATGAAAACATGCCTGTTATTCCTAAAGGTTATATTTTTTATAAAGAAGCTTCTGCTGCTATTTTAGCTTGCAAAGATAACGATGAGCTTAGAAGGCTATTAGCTAAATGGAATAAGCAATCTCTTAATGATAGAATGAGGCCCGACCCTGCTTTTGCTACTTCACCTATTTGTGTTGCCGATAAGGATTATGAATTCTCTGTTGATCCTGATATAATTACTTTGGTTGAATATGATCCTTTTCATGGTTATGAATCTGAAACTGTTGTGGCACATCTTACTAAATTAAATGATATAGCCACCCTGTTCACTAATGATGAGAGATCTGGCTACTTTTATATCCTTAAAATATTTCCGTTCTCATTAAAGGGTGATGCTAAGATATGGTTTAATTCTCTTGATCCTGGTTGTGTGCGCAGTCCCCAGGATATGATTTATTACTTCTCTTCTAAATATTTCCTTGCTCATAAGAAACAAGCTGCTTTGTGGGAAATATACAACTTTGTGCAAATTGAAGAAGAGAGTCTCCCACAAGCTTGGGGGAGGCTTCTCAAGTTACTTAATGCTTTGCCTGATCATCCTCTTAAGAAAATGAAATACTTGATATCTTTTATAATGGACTAACTGATGCTTCTAGAGATTACCTGGATAGTTGTGCTGGTTCTGTTTTCAGGGAAAGAACACCGGATGAAGCTGAAATTCTATTGAATAATATGTTGACAAATGAAAATAATTGGACACTTCTTGAGCCAGCTCCTGCTCCAATTACTGATCCTATTCCTAACCAACTCCGAAGAAGAGAGATGTTCTATTTCTCAGTCCTGAAGATATGCAAGAGGCAAAGAAATCTATGAAAGAAAAAGGTATTAAAGCTGAAGATGTTAAGAATTTACCTCCTATTGAAGAAATACATGGTCTTAATTTACCGCCTGTTGAAGAAACACATGATCTTAATCCCATTACCTATTGAAGAACCTCCAGGTCTTGATAACCCGATACAGGTAGTAAAGGTAAATTCTCTCTATAGATATGATAAAGCTGAAGTCCCTCCTACTAAAATTGCTAGTCAGTGCTTGGATGAGTTTGATAACTTTATGTTTAAGCAAGAAGACTTCAATGCTTATTTTGGTAGATAATTAAAACAAAACGCTTATATGATTAAACACTTCGGTGATTATATGGCCAATGTTAGAGGTGAACTTAAACTTGTTAGCAAACATGCTTCTATGGTTACCACTCAAGTAGAACAAGTACTTAAAGCTCAAAATGATTTGCTCAATGAAATGAATACTAATAAAAATGATTATGCTGTTAGAGTGGCTACTAGAACTGGTAGAATGACTCAGGAACCTTTGTATCCTGAAGGCCACCCTAAGAGAATTGAGCGGAGAAATAATATTGATGCACCTAGTTCTTCTAAAAGGAAGAAAAATAAAAATGATAGGACTTTGCAAACTTCTAGTGAACCTATTGCTGAACCATCTGAGAATCCAAATGATATATCTATTTCTGATGCTGAAACACAATCTGGTAATGAACATGAACCTAATGAAAATGTTAATGAAGATATTCATGATGATGCTCAACCTAGTAATGATAATGATGTAGAAATTGAACCTGTTGTTGATCTTGATAACCCACAATCAAAGAATCACCGTTATGATAAGAGAGACTTTGTTGCTAGGAAACATAGTACAGAAAGGGAGCCATGGGTTCAGAAACCCATGCCTTTTCCTCCCAAACCATCCAAGAAAAAGGATGATGAGGATTTTGAGCGCTTTGCTGAAATGATTAGACCTATCTTTTTGCGTATGCGATTAACTGATATGCTCAAAATGAATCCTTATGCTAAGTATATGAAGGATATTGTCACTAATAAAAAAAAGATACCGGAAGCTGAGATTTCCACCATGCTTGCTAATTATAATTTTAAGGGTGGAATACCAAAGAAACTTGGAGATCCAGGAGTACCCACTATACCATGCTCCATTAAAAGAAACTATGTTAAAACTGCTTTATGTGATTTTGGAGTCGGTGTCAGTGTTATGCCTCTCTCTTTATATCGTAGACTTGATTTGAATAAGTTGAAACCTACTGAAATATCTTTGCAAATGGCTGATAAATCAACTGCTATACCTGTCGGTATTTGTGAGGATGTGCCTGTTGTGGTTGCAAACATTACTATCTTAACGGACTTTGTTATTCTTGATATTCCCGAGGACGATAGTATGTCTATTATTCTTGGAAGATCTTTTTTGAATACTGCAGGGGCTGTTATTGATTGCAACAAAGGCAATGTCACTTTTCATGTTAATGGTAATGAGCATATGGTACACTTTCCGAGGAAACAACCTCAAGTTCATAGTATCAACTCTATTGGAAAAATTCCATCGATTATTTTTGGAGGTTTTGAATTTCCTCTTCCTACTGTCAAGAAGAAATATGATGTTCTTATTATTGGGGATGTGCATATCCCCGTTGAGGTAACATAGTGTTATTCAAAATTTCTCCGGTTTCATGTTATTCGGAATGAGTTTGTTAACAAGACCTGATCAACCTTGTTAGTAGATTCCTTTTGATGAGCATGAGATGGATGAAACTAGAAGCACAACCTTCTGTACCCTCCTTGTACTTTCTGTTATTAAGTTGAAATAAAGTAAAAATAGTATTTTTGTGTCTGTTTCCTGATTTATCCGTGCAATATAAAAATACCCCAAAAATAAAAGTCCTCCAAATGCCATGCCAATTTAATATGATTTTTTCTAGAATATTTGAGGATTTATGGAACCGAGAACACCCCAGGGCGCGCCCCCCTGCCTCGTGGGCCCATGGTGGCCCTCCTCCACTTATTTCTGCACCCATACAGTTCTTCTTCCTCCCACAAACACGAATATCTAGCTCAAGCACGGGTTCTAGCTCACTTTGCTGCGATTTTCTATCTCCTTTCTCAAAGCACCTCTCACAAAACTGCTTGGGAGATTGTTCCTTGGTATGTGACTCCTCCATTGGTCCAATTAGTTTTTGTTCTAGTGCTTTATTCTTTGCAAAATTGTGCTGCCTAGGTGACCATGTTCTTGAGCTTGCATGTCAAATTTATATGGTACCAAGTAGTTCTAATGCTTGATATAGGCTCTAGGCACTTGTAGGAGTAGTTGCTATCAATTTTATTGAGCTTGGCTCACTTTTGTTTGAAGTTACTAAAAATTTCAGAATATTTCAGAAAATGATGAAGAGACTTTTGAGGGGCTCATCGAGCCGAAGCTCGAAGGAAAAGCAAAATGAAGAAGCACAGAGGCCCAAATATAATTTTCCTGCAAAACTTACTATTTTCCTAAGGAATCACCTCCTTCAGTAGAGTTTCATTTATATGATGTTGTTAAGAAAATGCCACTAGATGAATTTTGCAAGGTTTGCAAAATACTCTTTGAGGGTACCTTAGATGAACCACACCGTAAAGATGTGGAAGAATTTATTGACACCATCACTATGGGGGAAACCAGGAAGGTTTTCGATGCAAGAACCACTAGCATACATTTTCCTGTCTTACGCTACTTTGCCTTATTTGCTAGTCGTTGCTTGATTGGTTGCGGAAACTGTGGAAACCTTAGTGTTCCTGATATTATAATTTTGTTCCATGGTTTATACCGCGATAACACTGTTAGTATGGGCGGAATTATTGCTAAACGGTTAAGTTTGAACCGTACAAAGGGCCCCATCTTTGGAGGTATTTATGCTTCATGCCTAGCTACGCATTTTAACATACCTATTAGACTCTATGAGAAAGAAGAAAAATTGCTGCCTAGTGCTTATTTAGATTATAAGAGTATGCTAGCGCATGACTTTATTGTTAAGGGCAGGGAAGGGGAGCTTAAGTATAAATTGTACTTTAATAAACATCACCCTGAAACTATTACTTTGCCTGCTCCTTCCTTGTTTAATTTTGAAGGACCGTATCTCGTTCCGTGGGCGGCCGTTCAAGCCTACCGGAACCCTGCACCAGCCCCGGAACCGGAACCACAATATGAGCCTCCACGACAGTCTAATTACTTTTGGGATCCGGAGGTGGCTGCCAGTCAGTGGCAGTCAGAGTCCTCTTCATCACAGTACGACCCCAGCTACACCTACGGATATCCGCCAGGCCATCCTTGGCAATGAACCAACTTAGGCCAAAAGCCTAAGCTTGGGGGAGTACGTATTTCCCACCGACATTATATCTATGTTCATACACACTCATTGATAAATGTCGGTGCTCATACTTTTTCACTGTAATATCCATGTTAGTTTATTCTCTTTTTCCTGCTTTCTTCTTGTGTGTTTGTTAAACCTTAAGAAAAACAAAAAAAATTAGTAGTTGTTTTTAGTTAGTTTACTTTTCTTGCTGTAGTAGTAATAATTAAAAAGAAAACCCAAAAAGATTTTCCGTTCTTCTTTTGCTTGTTGGGAGCTTTCCCGTGTAAATAGTTTTATTTCTTTTCTTTTCTTTGGGGTTGATAGGAGAAGACCATGATTAAATTGTTGAAGTGGCTCTTATATACATTATTGTTGATTTAACCAAGAGCCCATATTGCCTTGACTTCTCCTGTTTATTGAATGCTCGCAGATTCCAGCTTAGTCCAATGCACGTGCACTCTTATTATTATTCACATCGTTCGGTCGTGCAAGTGAAAGGCAAATATGATGATATATGATGGACTGACTGAGATGAGAAAAGCTGGTATGAACTCGACCTCTCTTGTTTTTGTAAATATGATGAGTTCATCATTCTTGATTCAGCTTATTATGAATAAACATGTTTGCAATGACAATTAGAGATCATAGTTGCTTGTGCCATGCTTAATTAGCTATGAGTTATAATGATTTACCTTGCGTGCCAACATGCTATTAAAATGGTTGTGATGTGGTACGATGGGGTGGTATCCTCCTTTGAATGATTTAAGTGACTTGACTTGGCACATGTTCACACATGTAGTTGAAACAAAATCAACATAGCCTTCACAATATTTATGTTCATGCTGGATTATATCCTACTCATGCTTGCATCCAATGTTTATTAATTTTAATGCATGTTCATGACTGTTGTCGCTCTCTAGTTGGTCGCTTCCCAGTCTTTTGCTAGCCTTCACCTGTACTAACCGGGAATACTGCTTGTGCATCCAAGCCCTTAAACCCCAAAGTTATTCCATATGAGTCCACCATACCTTCCTATATGCGGTATCTACCTGCCGTTCCAAGTAAATTTGTATGTGCCAAACTCTAAAACTTCAAATAAACATTCTGTTTTGTATGCTCGAATAGCTCATTTATCAACTAGGGATGCCCTTATCTTCCGTGTTAGGCGGGTCATTCTCACGAGGAGTGGACTTCGCTCCTCATTCACGAGAAAATGGCTGGTCTCCGGGATGCCCAGTCCCACGCTTTATGCAAACTAAATCAAAATAATTGCAAACAAAACTCCCCCTGGGACTGTTGCTAGTTGGAGACACTCGTTGTTTCGAGCAAGTCATGGATTGATGCTTGTTGGGGGAGGGGGAGTATAAACTTTACCATTCTGTTTGGGAACCGCCTATAATGTGTGTAGCATGGAAGATATCGCCATCTCTTAGTTGTTATGTTGACAATGGAAGTATGCCACTCAAAATATTATTTATCTCTATTTCAAATCCGAGCTCTGGCACCTCTACAAATCCCTGCTTCCCTCTGCGAAGGGCCTATCTATTTACTTTTATGTTGAGTCATCACCCTCTTATTAAAAAGCACTAGCTGGAGAGCATAGTTGTCATTTGCATTCATTACTATTAATTTATATTGGGTATGACTATGACTGGATCTCTTTTACCATGAATTACAATGTCTAGTCAGTCCTTGATCTTTAAAGGTGCTATGCATTTATGTTTTGCGGTCTCAGAAAGGGCTAGCGAGATACCATCCTGTTATATTACATTTTAATTGTTTTGAGAAAGTGTTGTCATCCGAGATTTATTATTATGACTCGCTAGTTGATTATGCCATTGATATGAGTAAACATGAGACCTGAGAATTATTGCAAATGTGGTTAGTTATAATCTTTGCTAAAAACTTGAATTCTGGCTTTACATATTTACAACAACAAGAGCAAACAGAGTTTGTAAAAGTCTTTGTTTATCTCTTTCATTTTAACAACTGAATTGCTAGAGGACAAGCAAAGGTTTAAGCTTGGGGGAGTTGATACGTCTCCGTCGTATCTACTTTTCCAAACACTTTTGCCCTTGTTTTGGACTCTAACTTGCATGATTTGAATGGAACTAACCCCGGACTGACGCTGTTTTCAGCAGACTTTCCATGGTGTTATTTATGTGCAGAAACAAAAGTTCTTGGAATGACCTGAAACTCCACGGATCGTCTAGTTAAAAATAATAATAAATCCTCGCCAAAGATGAAGACCAGGGGGCCCACACCCTGTCCACGAGGATGGGGGCGTCCCCCCCCCCCCTAGGGTGCGCCCCCCTACCTCGTGGGCCCCCTGGAGCTCCTCCGACGCCAACTCCAACTCTATATATTTGCTTTTGGAAAGAAAAAAATAAAGGAGAAGAAATCATCGCGTTTTATGATACAGAGCCGCCGCCAAGCCCTAAAACCTCTCGGGAGGGCTGATCTGGAGTCCGTTCGGGGCTCCGGAGAGGGGCATTCGTCGCCGTCGTCATCATCAACCATCCTCCATCACCAATTTCATGATGCTCACCGCCGTGCATGAGTAATTCCATCGTAGGCTTGCTGGACGGTGTTGGGTTGGATGAGATCTATCATGTAATCGAGTTAGTTTTATTAGGGTTTGATCCCTAATATCCACTATGTTCTGAGATTGATGTTGCTATGACTTTGCTATGCTTAATGCTTGTCACTAGGGCCCGAGTGCCATGATTTCAGATCTGAACCTATTATGTTTTCCTGAATACATGTGAGTTCTTGATCCTATCTTGCAAGTCTATAGTCACCTACTATGTGTTATGATCCGGCAACCCCGAAGTGACAATAATCGGCACCACTCCCGGTGATGACCATAGTTTGAGGAGTTCATGTATTCACTAAGTGCTAATTCTTTGTTCCGGTACTCTATTAAAAGGAGGCCTTAAGATCCCTTAGTTTTCGTTAGGAGCCCGCTGCCACGGGAGGGTAGGATAAAAGATGTCATGCAAGTTCTTTTCCATAAGCATGTATGACTATATTCGGAATACATGCCTACATTACATTGATGAATTGGAGCTAGTTCTGTGTCACCCTATGTTATGACTGTTACATGATGAACCACATCCGGCATAATTATCTATCACCAATCCAATGCCTATGAGTTTTTCATATACTGGTTTACGCTTATTTACTTTCCGTTGCTATTGTTACAATCACTACAAAATACCAAAAACATTACTTTTGCTTCCGTTACTTTTGTTACCGTTACCACTACTATCATATTACTTTGCTACTAAATACTTTGCTGCAGATATTAAGTTATCCAGGTGTGGCTGAATTCACAACTCAGTTGCTAATACTTGAGAATATTCTTTGGCTCCCCTTGTGTCGAATCAATAAATTTGGGTTGAATACTCTACCCTCAAAAGTTGTTGCGATCCCCTACACTTGTGGGTTATCACTGGTCGACTTCGACATCGCCCGCATCGGCCTCCCGTACAACGCCATCCTCGGGTACCCAGCTCTGGCCCAGTTCATGGCGGCGACTCATCCGGCCTATAACCTCATGAAGATGCCTGGAAGAAAGGGTGTCCTCACCATCAAGGGGGACACCAAGGAGGTCGTAACAACACTCAAGCTCGCCTTCAAGACCGCAGTGGTGGCACAGCCCACCGGCGCCGGTACCCCCGAGGCCAAGGAGGCTGCACCTACCAAGAAGAAGAAGCTGTTCACCCAAGACAAGGCAGAAACCAAGCAGGTGTTGGTCAATGAGGACGGGTCCACAGGAGCCACCTGCACTATAGGTGCCAGCCTCAACCAAGGTCAAGAGGAAGCATTGGTGAAGTTCTTGCGCGCAAACAAGGATATATTCCCGTGGGAGCCCAATCAGCTGGTAGGAGTCCCGAGAGAGGTGATTCAGCATCATTTAAGGGTATGCCCCAATGTATGCCCCGTGAAGCAGCGGGCGAGATGGCAGTCCACTGAGAAGCAGGCCTTTATCATCCAAGAGACCCGCAAGCTGGAGGCGGAGGGTGCCATTCACGAGGTTTGATATCCCGAGTGGCTGGCGAACCCCGTCGCAGTGCCGAAGAAAGGCGGGAAAGAACGGATGTGCATCGACTCCACCAACCTTAACAAAGCCTGCCCCCAAGATCCGTTCCCGCTCCCATACATCGATTAAATCGTCGACTCTACCGCCGAGTGCGACCTGCTGTCCTTCCTGGACGCGTTCTCAGGATATCACCAGATCAAGATGGCAGTAGAAGATGTGGAGAAGACAGCCTTCCTAACCCCGTGTGGGTGTACTGCTACATTTGCATGCCCTTTGGATTGCACGACGCGGGTGCAACCTTTCAACGACTGATGCACATCGCCTTAGGGCGACAGCTCGGAAGAAACACAGAGGCCTACGTCGACGACATCATGGTGAAATCTCGGGAGGCGAGGACCCTGATCCAAGACCTGGAAGAGACCTTTGAGAGCCTGCGCCAAGTGAACTTGCGGCTTAAACCGGAGAAGTGTGTGTTCGGTGTCCCTTCCGGCAAGTTGCTGGGATTCCTCATGTCCCACAGAGGGATCAAGGTGAACCGGGACAAGATCAAAGCCATTGAGGACATGAGCCCACCGCAGACCCTCAGAGAAATGCAGAAGCTGGCCGGTCAGGTGACTGCATTGGGACGCTTCATCTCCAAGCTAGGAGAACGTGCCTTGCCCTTCTTCAAGCTGATGACGAAGAAAGGCCCGTTTGAGTGGACCCCGGGGGCTGACCAAGCCTTCCAAGACCTTAAGATATACCTAACTAGCCCACCGGTGATGGTGGCGCCACGGCCTCTCGAGCCCCTGGTGCTCTACCTGGCTGCCACCCCGTACTCTGCCAGCACAACGCTGGTGGCGGTTCGGGAGGAGCACCAAGCCAAGGGCACGCTGCGCCAAGCTACAGCTGAAATGACGCAAGATCAGGACGGCGCCACGGGAGCCGCAGCGGCGTCAACGGAAGACCAGGCTCGGCAGGACGATGTCACCGAGACCCTCGCAAGCGACCAGGCACCAGGAGTTCCACCACCTCAGGAGACGTCTGGGCCCCCGCAAGACACAAGCCTCACCAACACGCCAGCCCTTGTCGAGCACCCGGTGTATTTTGTCAGCACGGTGTTGTGGGACGCAAGGGCATGATATCCCATGCCTCAGAAGCTCCTGCTCGCACTCTTGGTGGCCTCGGCAAGCTGCGGCACTACTTCTAGGGCCACCCCATCAAGGTCGTCTCAGCCTACCCATTGAAGAGGGTGCTCAGGAGCCCCAATTCTGCTAGGAGGGTCGCCGAGTGGAACATCGAGCTGCAAGCATTCCAGTTAGAGTTCAGCACTACTAGGGTCATCAAGGGAGCCGCGCTCGCTGATTTTGTGGCAGAACGGATGGATCTTCCGACACTTGGGGTAGGCGAAGATCGGCCCACCTCGCCAGGAAGTGAGGAACCAGACGGCTGGGTCATGTATTTCGATGGCGCCTTCGCGCACCAAGGCGCAGAGGCTGGATCAGTACTGATCTCGCCCACTCAGGATAAGCTCTACTACGCTGTGCAGCTCTGCTTTCAACAGGGCAAGAAGGTCTCCAACAACATGATGGAATACGAAGGCCTTATAGCTGGCCTGAAGGTCGCGGCAGCTCTGGGGGTGAAGCGCCTTATCTTTAGAGGCGACTCGCAGCTCCTCGTCAACTTCTCCAACAAAGTATACAAGCCAAAGGATGAGCATATGGAGTCATACCTCACGGAGGTGCGCAAGATGGAGAAGCAGTTCTTGGGCCTGGAGCTGTAGCACGTGCCCCGGGGCACCAACAAGGAAGCCGACGACATCGCCAGGAGAGCATCCAAGCGGCAGCCACAAGAGCCCGGTGTCTTTGAGGAACGACTCTTCAAGCCATCGGCGACACCACCACTGTCAAGCACGGCTCAGCCTCGGGAGGAGCCCCCGCAGCCTCCTGCCTCAGGAGCCCCAGCCTGTGGCCCGACCTCAGGAGCTCGCTTGCTCTTGGCGCTCGAGCCTCAGGAGGGGTGCTAGAACAATGAATTCAAGGAATATCTGATGCAAGGGGCGCTGCCAGAGAATGAGGAGGATGTAGAGCATGTGGTTCGGCAAGCCACGGCGTACTGCATTCAGGATGGTGAGTTGTACAGGAAGCGGCCAAACGACGTCTCCATGTGCTGCATTTCCAGGGACCAGGGGAAGGAGCTGCTAACTGACATACACGATGGGGACTGTGGGCACCACTCGTCATCACGGACCCTCGTCGACAAAGTATTCCGCAGTGGGTTCTACTGGCCCACTGCGCTCATCGATGCAGCTGAGCTAGTGAAGTCCTGTGAAGCCTGTCAGTTCCACGCCAAGCAAATTCATCAGCTGGCTCAGGGCCTCCAAACCATTCCGCTCACGTGGCCGTTCGCGGTCTGGGGGCTGGACATCCTGGGCCCGTTCCCTCGAGCGTTTGGGGGCTACCGCTACCTCTACGTCGCCATTGACAAGTTCACCAAGTGGGCGGAAGTGGAAGCCGTTCGTACCATCCCAGCTGGCTCTGCTGTCAAGTTCATCAAGGGCCTCGTGAGCCGCTTCGGGGTCCCCAACCGCATCATCACAGATAACGGCTCGCAGTTCACTAGTAACCTCTTCGAAACCTATTGTGCTAACATTGGAATGCAGATCTGCTATGCTTCGGTGGTGCACCCCAGGAGCAATGGTCAGGCCGAACGCGCCAACGCGGAGGTCCTGAGGGGCCTCAAGACTAGGACCTTCAAGAAGAAGCTCGAGGCCTGTGGCAGGGGCTGGCACGACGAGCTCCAGTCCTTGCTGTGGTCAATCCGCACCACCGCCACCAAGCCAACGGGCGAGACCCCATTCTTCCTTGTCTACAGAGCTAAAGCAGTCCTTCCTCACGAGGTTAAGCATCGCTCCGCACGGGTCCTGGCGTTGGATGAAACGCAGCAAGACGCCACACGGGGGATGGACCTTGTGCTGGAGGAGGAGCGTTGTCGCGAAGTTGCACTGATGGCGGCAAGGTACCAACAAGCGCTGCAGCGATACCATTGCCACATCATCCACTCCAGGATGCTCGAGGTGGGCGACCTCGTCCTGAGGCGGGTCCTCTCCGGGGAAGGGCTGCACAAGCTTTCACCCATGTGGGAGGGCCCGTTCAGGGTCTTCCATGTCTCCAGGTCGGGCGCCGCACGCCTGGAGACACAGGATGGGATACCTATCCAGAACGCCTGGAACATCCAACACCTCCGAAAAGTTCTACCCATGAAGCAAGGCCTAGAGCACATGAAGAAAGGCCAGGCACTGTGAAGAAGGCCGGTGCACATGTAGAATCGCCGCCCGTGACACTCTCACGTAATAATGAGTGGGGCTGTACACGCCCCAGAGTCTCAGGAGCACCGGCCTCAGGCCCTGGGGCTCCCTCCCACGCCTAGTGGCAGCACTTAGCTCCGCGCTGATGAGAAGACTTGAAGACTAGATTAGGTGCCGGACGCGGCTTTTCATTTGCTTTCTGTAGTTGGCTCGCTTTTCCTTAATCGAAGTTTGCTTTTGGTGTTCCTTGCTGATTCGATTCCTTCGCCTCTTACCGCATTTTTCGGCTCTGGTTCACTCGTGTTCTCTCTCTCGCATACCTCGCGATGGGGGCTAGGCAGGTGCCCTCGCGAGCGTTTTTCTTCTCTCTGCCTTCTCGCGAGCCACCCTGAAAGCACAAGTGCTCCCTAGGTGGTTTTGGTAATTAATGTCAACATATCTCTTGTTGGACTAACACTTTTATCTAGTATGTTTCAGATAAGTTCAACAATGGAGTGGCATGGACTAAAGGATGTGGGAACTCCTTCAAGATGCTAAGGACAAAGGATTGGCTCAAGCTTCAAGCTCAAGACTCTTCATTTTACATTTTAGTGATCCAAGATCACATTGAGTCTATAGGAAAAGCCAATACTATCAAGGGGGGATGAGGTGTTGCTTAATGAGCCTCTTGCTTCAAGTGCTTAGTGATATGCTCCAAATACCCTCAACTACTTTCCCACTTCCACACATATGTCCTAAAACCTAAAGTCAAACTCGGCCCCACTAATTCTTCCTATCCGGCGCCACCGAGTTTGGATGTCATAGCCACAGCCACAAACCCTAGGCAAATCGGTTCTACCGATAGGGATCTCGGTCTTCACCGAGATGGGATTATAATCTCTCTGTATGTCCATTATCGAAATCGGTCTCACGAGTTTGAGAATCGGTACTACCGAGATTACAATGCAAACTTTCTGGTTGACTCATTACCAAAATCGGTCCCACCGAGTTTGAGTGTCAGTCTCACCGAGTTTGCACGACCAACTCTCTCGGTTAGCTAATTACCAAAATCGATCTCACCGTTTTTGTGTCGGTCTCACCGAGATTACGTTATGCCCTAACCCTAACCATATCGGTCCTACCGAGATGCAAGTCGATCCACAGAAAACCCTAACGGTCACTAGGTTTACTAAAATTGGTGCGACCAAGTTTGTTGATTTGGTCCCACCGAGATTGGTAAATTGTGTGTAACAGTTAGATTTTGTCTGGAGGCTATATATACCCTCACCTCCTCTTCATTCGTGGAGAGAGCCATCGACCGAACCTACACTTCCAAAGATCCTATTTAGAGAGAACTACCTACTCATGTGTTGAGGCCAAGATATTCCATTCCTACCATATGAATCTTGATCTCTAGCCTTCCCCAAGTTGCTTTCCACTCAAACCCTCTTTCCACCAGATCCAAATCCTATGAGAGAGAGTTCAGTGTTGGGGAGACTATCATTTGAAGCACAAGAGTAAGGAGTTCATCATCAACACAACATTTGTTACTTCTTGGAGAGTGGTGTCTCCTAGATTGGCTAGGTGTCACTTGGGAGCCTCCGACAAGATTGTGGAGTTGAACCAAGGAGTTTGTAAGGGCAAGGAGATCGCCTACTTCGTGAAGATCTACCGCTAGTGAGGCAAGTCCTTCGTGGGCGACGGCCATGGTGGGATAGACAAGGTTGCTAATTCATGGACCCTTCATGGGTGGAGCCCTCCGTGGACTCGCGCAGCCGTTACCCTTCGTGGGTTGAAGTCTCCATCAACATGGATGTACGATAGCACCACCTATCGGAACCACGACAAAAACATCCGTGTCTCCAATTGCGTTTGAATCCTCCAAACCCTTCCCTTACTTTCTTGCAAGTTGCATGCTTTACTTTCCGCTGCTCATATACTCTTTGCATGGTTGCTTGTTATGTATTGAAAAAAGTTAAACTTGTGCCTAAACTCCACTTAAACTTTAATAAGGTTAAAAACTGCAACTTTGGTACTTAGTGTCTAATCAACCCCCCCCCCCTCTAGACACCTCTTCTCAAGATTCTACAAGTGGTATCAGAGCCTTGGTCTCCATTGCCTTGGTTTAATCACCATTGGAGGAAGATGGATGAGTCTACTTCGGGGAGTCTTAGTCATAGAGTGCCTATTCTTGATGGAGAGTATTTTCATGAGTGGAAAAATGAGATGCTTGTAATTTTCAATCAATATCATTTGAACAAGTACATTGCTAGCCCTTGTGCACCTCATATTGATCCCATGCATCCTACCCGTGATGAGTCTATTGACATGATTAGGAATCTTAGAACTGTTAATCTTATCACTAGAGGCTTGCCTAGAAACTTAATTAGAATCCTGCCTACTCTTGAGTGTGCCTACACTATATGGAAATTTCTTGAGGAACGCTTTCCAAATTATTCCTTGAAAAATCTAGATGAAATTCTCTATAAGTATATTGCCTTGAGTAAGATAAATACTAGTGATCCTATGTTTGGTGATCGTCTATTTGAACTTACCGACCTTATGCGTGCCAAAGGAGATGTTGGTATTATTAGTGATATTATTTCCGAAGCTATAAGAATTCATAAGCAAGATCATTGTCAAACTCACTCTAATGAATTACCCTCTCTAGGACTTGATCCACCACATGACGATGTTGAACATGGATACTATGATGAGGATGATGATAGTGATTTCGATCTTGATGATGCAATGAGACATTTTGGACTTATGGCAAATCTTCGGGGATATGTGTCAGGAGGAAAGGAATGGGTTCTTGACAGTGGATGTACCGATCACATGACCGGAGATAAAGACATGTTTCGTGAGCTTGCGGATAATGATAGTCCTCGAAAGTTTGTCACTTTCGGTGACAACTCAAAGGGTAAGGTGGTTGGCCTCGGTAAGGTGGCCATCTCACATGATAGCTCCATTCAGAATGTCATGCTCGCTGAATCTCTTGGCTACAACTTACTTTCAGTATCTAGACTTGCTGATTTCGGTTTCAATGTCCTATTTACTGAAATTGATTGCCAAGTGTTTCGTCGAGACAATCATAAAATATTCTTTACCGGTATACGTAGAGGTGATGTATACATTGTTGATTTCACTAAAAAGGCTCAACCTAAAACTTGCTTCATTGCTAAATCCTCAAAAGGTTGGTTATGGCATAGACGATTATGTCACGTTGGCATGAGAAACCTTGACAAGCTTATTAAAGGGAATCATATCCTTGGAGTTAACGATGTCATATTTGATACGGATAGACTTTGCGATGCTTGTCAAGCGGGTAAACAGGTTGGAGGAAGGCATCCGTGAAGAACATCATGACCACAAAGAGGCCACTCGAGCTACTTCACATGGATCTCTTTGGTCCCAACTCCTACAAGAGTCTCGGTGGAAATTCTTTTGGTTTAGTTATAGTTGATGATTTTTCAAGATTTACGTGGGTGTTCTTTCTCGATGATAAATCGCAGGTCCAAAAGATCTTCAAAACTTAGCTAGGAAGGCCCAAAACCAATTTGAAGTGAAGATCAAGAAGGTTCAGAACGACAACGGAACGGAGTTCAAGAATGCAAATGTGGACACCTTTCTTGACGAAGAAGGATTTCACACGAGTTCTCGACTCGTACACACCTCAACAAAATGGAGTTGTTGAGAGGAAGAACCGGACGCTCATCAAAATGGCGAGAACGATGCTTGATGAGTACAAGACACGAAGCACTTTTGGGCGAAGCGGTTGAGACAGCTTGTCATGCAACAAATCGCTTGTACCTTCACAAGCTACTCGGCAAGGCGGCATCTGAGCTCCTCACGGTAACAAACCCCAAGTTGGATACTTTCGAGTATTCGGCTCAAAGTGCTACATTCTTGATAAGCATCGTCGTTCTAAATTTGCTCCTAAGTCTCATGAAGGTTTCCTACTAGGTTATGGCTCAAACTCTCACACTTACCGTGTCTACAACAATTTCACCCGAAAGGTTGAAGAGCGGTAGATGTGAAGTTTGATGAATCTAACAGCTTCATAAGTAGAGCAATTGCCAATTGATGTAGGAGACAAAGACCCTTCGGAAGCAATCCAAGACTTGTCTATTGGCAAGGTCCGTCCAACGAAGGTGAAGGAGAGTACCTCGTCCGTCCAAGTGGAAGCTTCTACTTCACGACAAGGTGAACCAAGAGTTGATACGGAAGCATCCACAAGTGGGACACACCAAGATGAAGAAAACGAGGAAATGCATCAAGATGAACGTCAACGACCTCCTTCTCCACCACGACAAGAGAACGACAACACCAACAATGAAGAAGGCCAAGAAGAAGAACAAGATGAAGAAGATGTTCAACAAAGACCCAAGCAAAAGCTTTCACGAGTTCGAGCAAGAATTGCTAAAGATCATCCCGTCGAGCAAATCTACAATGACATTCAAACCGGAGAATCACTCGCTCTAAAACTCGTTTAGCTAACTTTTGTGAAAACTATTCTTTCATCTCTAGCATTGAACCTATGAAGGTTGAAGAAGCATTGGAAGATCCGGATTGGATAAATGCTATGCATGAAGAGCTACACAATTTTGAGAGGAACCAAGTTTGGACATTGGTTGAGAAGCCCGACAACAACCACAACATCATTGGTACCAAATGGGTGTTTCACAACAAGCAAGATGAAGATGGACAAGTAGTTCGCAACAAAGCACGTCTCGTCGCCCAAGGCTACACACAAGTCGAAGGTATGGACTATGGTGAGACATATGCTCCCGTTGCTAGACTTGAGTCCATTCGTATCTTACTTTCCTATGCTAATCATCATGATATCACCTTGTACCAAATGGACATTAAAAGTGCTTTTCTAAATGGTGAAATAGAGGAGGAAGTTTATGTTAAGCAACCTCCCGGCTTTGTCAATCCTAAGAAACCCAATCATGTTTACAAACTTCACAAAGCTCTGTATGGTCTTAAACAAGCTCCTAGAGCGTGGTATAAATGCTTGACCAAGTTTCTTCTTGAAAAAGGCTTTGAAATTGGGAAAATTGATTCCACACTTTTTACTAAAAGGGTTAATGGAGAATTATTTGTATGCCAAATTTATGCTGATGATATCATATTTGGATCAACTAACCCTCATTTTAGTGAAAAGTTTGGAAAGCTAATGTCGGAGAAGTTTGAGATGTCAATGATGAGTGAACTCAAATTCTTTCTTGGGTTGCAAATCAAGCAAACTAAGGAAGGTACCTTTGTCTCTCAAATGAAGTACACCAAGGACTTATTCAAGAAGTTCAATATGCAAGAATGCAAAGGTATGACTACACCCATGCCTACTAGTGGACATCTTGACTTGACCAAAGATGATGAACCGGTTGATCAAAAGGTTTATCGCTCTATGATTGGTTCAATGTTATATCTATGTGCTTCACGTCCCGATATTATGCTAAGCATGTGCATGTGTGCACGATATCAAGCTGCTCCAAAAGAATGTCATCTTAAGGCCGTGAAAAGGATAGTGAGATACTTAATCCATACACCAAATTTTGGCATTTGGTATCCTAAGAGGGCCTCTTTCGATCTTGTTGGCTACTCCGACTCGGACTATGCAGGTGACAAGGTTGATAGAAAGTCCACTTCGGGTACTTGCCAATTTCTTGGTAGATCTCTTGTGTCTTGGTCCTCCAAGAAACAAAACTCAGTATCCTTATCCACTGCCGAAGCGGAATACATTGCCGCTGGTTCATGTTGTGCTCAATTACTTTGGATGACCCAAACTCTTAAAGATTATGGGATATATGTGAAACATGTTCCATTGCTTTGTGACAATGAAAGTGCTATCAAAATTGGTCATAATCCCGTAAAACATTCTTGAACTAAGCATATTGAAGTTCGTCATCATTTCATTCGATATCATGTTGCTAAGGGTGACATTGATCTTAAGCATGTTCGCACCGAAAAGCAATTAGCGGATATATTCACTAAACCTCTTGATGAGAAAGTGTTTTGCAGGTTAAGAGGAGAATTTAACATCATTGATGCTTCAAACTTGGAGTAGAAACTCCATTGGATACATGCAAGACATGAGCTTATGCCTAATCCTTGATATCTCTCCTATGATGGAAATCTTATGTCTTGGATATATTTGTATCTTGCATGTTATCTAACCCATGTAGGTACTTGGTTGAATCAAACTGCATGAGGTTGTAACCTACTCATATCTTGAGCAATCTCTACATCACCAAGTCTCTACACGAGGTGGTTGAAGCCAAGCAAGCACAAAACCATTTAAACATATCCTTTGAAAAATTATATGTTGAGCTTCATGATTGTCATTGTTGGATACCCAAGTGCTCTTCCTTGCACGAACTAACCCATGTAGGAAGATGGATTCAAATTCCAAGTGGTGCTCCAACTTCTTGATGAGCTACATCAACCTTAAGCAACTCACACAAGTTCAACTACATGGACGACACCACCAACCAAGGTATGTTATTCCATCTTAGAGAAGCTTTACTCCAAGTCATGAGTTAAAGCAACTCGACAAGATGTGAATACATCAAGATGCTTAAACAAAAAATGGCAACCCCATTTTCAGCTTAAACAATGAGTATGACCTATGATCAAGTGATCTCACTTGACTCCTAAGTCAACATACTTTAACATAGGTGACTTTGTCGCCGACCATCTCTAGATGAAGTTCTCTTGTGTTCTTTTCTGAGTTTTTGCATTTGTCTCATGCATATGTGTTTCTCCTTTCAAAAAAAACTTCATCTAGATTTCTTTCTGTTTGCTCTGCACTTTCTGCATTCCAATTCATTGCAAATCATTCAGTAAATTCCTTGCAAATCTTTGTGAGATCTTATTAGTCAAGTGAGCTGAGGTGACAAGTGTTTTCTCTGTGATGAACTCGGTTACACCAAGTTGTTATTTTCGGTCCAACCGAAAAATTTCGATACCACCGAAGCATACCACTCGGTGCCACCGATTTCACAACAGGAAAATCAGTTTGCCACTTATTCTGTGTTTCTTTTGATCCAGCTCCACTCAATGAATCTTGTCCTCTACAAGCATCACATTTTTTATCATTGCTTTATGTTGTGACTCAAGGATCAAACCCATTCACGACAAATTCCAGAGGGGGAGAGAGAGCTCACATTTTTTTTATCAAGCCCTTCTTGGAAATTGATGTCAAAGGGGGAGAGAGAGATCACATCAAAGCTTATCATTTAGAGAAAGAGATCACATCTCAGAGGGAGAGAGAGAGATCCCTCAGGGAGAGAGAGAGAGATCCCTCAGGGAGAGAGAGAGAGATCTCCAGGGGGAGAGAATACTAGATGAAAGTATTTCTCAAGGATCCCAGATGCTTGGTGTTCAAGAGGAGAGATGCCACATGTCTTCTTGAGGGAAAAGACATGTTCATTTGTGCTTATTTGCATTAGCTTGCATTAGCTCTGTTCATTTATATCTTTCAGCTCTAATTTTCTTTCAGCTCTGATTTCCTGTTCCCTATCTTCTCCCAGTATCCCATGCTAGATTCAGGGGGAGCAAGACATCTAAGGGAAAGAAATCATCTAAATTCATTGCATATCTTTTCTCTTGGGGACATGTCAAATCCAATGTAGTACTTAGTACTCACTCTCTACATGTCATCCCAGTCTTGGTATTCTTGTGGTTTCTTTTGTTTGCTCTGGCTAGTAGGTGCATCTGTGTTATCTAACCTTGTTTACGCAGGTTCATTCCATCCTAAGCCAACTCAAGACTACAAGGTAAGAATATGCATCACAATCATGTGTATGAGGAATTCTTGCTGATGTACATACTGTTTGCAAGAAGGACTCATGGGCATGAAGGTATTTTCTTTAATATTCTTTGCTCTGATGCATATGGCCAAGATACATGTAACACATTGCCTGCTCTATCAAGGTTATGCTATCACATGCTTCTATATTCCATATTCACATGATTGCATACATGTAGGGCGAGCCTATGCCTGTTACCTGTCTTTCCAAAGCTTTACTTGCTACTCATTAAATATCTTTATCTAAAGCTTTGATGTATGTTGTCATCAATTACCAAAAAGGGGGAGATTGAAAGCACAAGTGCTCCCTAGGTGGTTTTGGTAATTAATGTCAACATATCTCTTGTTGGACTAACACTTTTATCTAGTATGTTTCAGATAAGTTCAACAATGGAGTGGCATGGACTAAAGGATGTGGGAACTCCTTCAAGATGCTAAGGACAAAGGATTGGCTCAAGCTTCAAGCTCAAGACTCTTCATTTTACATTTTAGTGATCCAAGATCACATTGAGTCTATAGGAAAAGCCAATACTATCAAGGAGGGATGAGGTGTTGCTTAATGAGCCTCTTGCTTCAAGTGCTTAGTGATATGCTCCAAATACCCTCAACTACTTTCCCACTTCCACACATATGTCCTAAAACCTAAAGTCAAACTCGGCTCCACTGGTTCTTCCTATTTGGCGCCACCGAGTTTGGATGTCATAGCCACTGTCACAAACCCTAGGCAAATCGGTTCTACCGATAGGGATCTCGGTCTTACCGAGATGGGATTGTAATCTCTATGTGTATGTCCATTATCAGAATCGGTCTCACCGAGTTTGAGAATCGGTACTACCGAGATTACAATGCAAACTTCTGTTGACTCATTACCAAAATCGGTCCCACCGAGTTTGAGTGTCAGTCTCACCGAGTTTGCTCGACCAACTCTCCGGTTAGCTAATTACCAAAATCGGTCTCACCGAGTTTGCATAATCAGTCTCACCGAGATTACCTTATGCCTAACCCTAACCATATCGGTCCTCTGAGATGCAAGTCGATCCACCGAAAACCCTAACGGTCACTAGGTTTACAAAATCGGTCGACCGAGTTTGTTGATTCGGTCCCACCGAGATTGGTAAATTGTGTGTAACGGTTAGATTTTGTTTGAGGCTATATATACCCTTCCACCTCCTCTTCATTCGTGGAGAGAGCCATCGACCGAACCTACACTTCCAAAGATCCTATTTACGAGAGAGAACTACCTACTCATGTGTTGAGGCCAAGATATTCCATTCCTACCATATGAATCTTGATCTCTAGCCTTCCCCAAGTTGATTTCCACCCAAACCCTCTTTCCACCAGATCCAAATCCTATGAGAGAGAGTTGAGTGTTGGGGAGACTATCATTTGAAGCACAAGAGCAAGGAGTTCATCATCAACACACCATTTGTTACTTCTTGGAGAGTGGTGTCTCCTAGATTGGCTAGGTGTCACTTGGGAGCCTCCGACAAGATTGTGGAGTTGAACCAAGGAGTTTGTAAGGGCCAGGAGATCGCCTACTTCGTGAAGATCTACCGCTAGTGAGGCAAGTCCTTCGTGGGCGACGGCCATGGTGGGATAGACAAGGTTGCTACTTCATGGACCCTTCGTGGGTGAAGCCCTCCGTGGACTCGCGCAGCCGTTACCCTTCGTGGGTTGAAGTCTTCATCAACGTGGATGTACGATAGCACCACCTATCGGAACCACGACAAAAACATCCGTGTCTCCAATTGCGTTTGAATCCTCCAAACCCTTCCCTTACTTTCTTGCAAGTTGCATGCTTTACTTTCCGCTACTCATATACTCTTTGCATGCTTGCTTGTTATGTATTGAAAAAGTTAAACTTGTGCCTAAACTCCACTTAAACTTTAATAAGGTTAAAAACTGCAACTTTGGTACTGAGTGTCTAATCACCCCCCTCTAGACACCTCTTCTCAAGATCCTACACACCCTCGTTCAAGCCCGAAAGCTGGCGCATCTCTCTTAATCCGTGTCCCACGGGTACCGCGATACAAAGTGCCGGGTCAAGGCTTGGGTAAACGACAAATCTCCTGGCAAACTGCCTAATGAATTTTTTGCAGTTCCGGAGCAATCGCAGACCACAAGGTCAAGACGGACTCGAGGAAATAAATGCCTCGTAAGGAGGAGGGCGCCCCAAATGCACCAGGCTAAGTTATCTTTGCGCAAAATAACCATGCAGCACTGAAACAACAAGTGTAGCCTAACGGTTAATAAGTTACGGTTCGATACACGCCCCTCCGGGCCCATGCTAGTTTCATTTCGATGTAGGAAGGAAAAGAGGAACATAACAAAAGCGGCGCTCACCCCTGCAGCAGCCGACGGGGGCAGGGCCTTGGCAACGTCCCGGGTCAAGTCGGACCCCTCTTTGCACTTCACCGAGGCGCGGCGGCAAGACGACCCGCTACCACCTTCGAAGCGGGCGTGGCGGCGTGGTGGCTGATCAAGGCCGCCGCTGCTGGAGCTGTCGCCAACGGAGGAGCCACCATAGCCAGACGAGGCGCGGCCGGCAGGATCGTCCTCCTCCCCGTCCCGACCATCGCCAAGGCCGAGCACCTCCTCGCCGTCGTTCACCTCGGGGCAGCATCCGGCGCGGCGACCGTCTTCCCCGAACACCCTCACGAAGAGGGTCGCGTCACCGTCGAACTTGAAGTGGAGGGTGCACCGCTTGCCCAGGCCACGCGCGCGGGCGAACGTCTGCCAACCGCGGGCCAGAGCTATGTTGCCCGCAACGGAGACCTCGACCGCGACCCAAGAAGCCCGGCTGCAGCAACCGTCTGCCTGCAGCCAGAGCCCGCCTGGACCGGAGGCCGGTAGCTCACCGGCAAAGAAGTGGGGGAGCTGGAGCCAGCTGCTGGTCGGATCCTCCGACTAGACAACGAACTCCGGCAGCACCTCAGACGCATGGAACTGTGGTCTGGGAGGTCGCGCAACCACGGCGCGTCTCCTCTCATCGACATGACTGCCGCGACCAGAGAGACTCCTACCGCCCGCTGCGGCGCCACCCCGAGAGCCGGGGGCCACAGCGGGGGTCGCGGCATGCTTGCGGGGACGGCCACGTCCTCGCTTGGGCGCTGGGGAGCCGGGTCCCTCCTGAGGGGCCTTGCCCTTCTCCGCGGCGGAGGACCTCTTCGATGGCGCCATTGTTGCAAGCAGAGGAGCAAGGAGGAAAGAAGCAAGCAAGCAAGGAATAGATGCGCGACGGGGGCTCCGCCCCCCTCCCCATTTATAGCGAGAGGAGGCCAACCGGCGCCCTCCATGATCACAGGTAATGATGGTTTTCCTTGCATGTCGCAGGGACTTGTCAGATCGAGCAGTTGCGAGGCAGCATGGGGAAGTGGAGACGCCCACATCCAATCAACTGCCACACGTCGACCAAGGCCGCAGGCTTTGGGGGCCCGCGACGCTCCGTGCTTGACCTTTGGCTTCGCCGTGAAGCCAAGCCCGAGCGCACCTTGGGCCCGGGGGCTACTGTCGGCGTTCTGGGAACGGGGGTCCCCAAACTTGCTTGTCTGTGGCCCACGGCGTGGCTATGCTAGTGGTCCTGTACGGCGCATCTTCATCAACAAGGCATTCAAGACCCTCGTGAGGGGCCAAGCCTCGCGAGGCGGACGACGCAAGACCTCCGAAGGAGCGGCCTCTCCAGGCTGCCTCGCGAGGAGCGGAGATATCAAGGCGGGGCAAACCTCGCGAGGCTCTCGTGACGTGAGCCATGACGATCGACACCAGGCGGGCGCCAGGCGGGTGCCAGCGCGCGCAGTGTTCTTGTTTCCTGTTTCGTGCTAAGGAGGCAAGCGCAGGCGCAGAGTACCGAGGCATCAAGCAAAGGTTTCCATATCGGTGCAACGAGACCAAGACCAGCAGGCCAGCAGGACGGAGGTCACTATGGAGCCCAAGACGGCATCACCACCAGAGCCCTTTTGCAGTTGAAGAGCACTTTTGTCAGGATAGCTTGTACTAGATATCCCCTTTCAAATTGCCCGCCGTTGTTGGCTCCCTTCCCGCTCAATATTTGGGGAGAGGACCAGGGCCTGTATAAGTAGAGCTAGCCACCACCGTAGGAGATAACTCATTGAGATACATCTCACCCACACAAGTTCGTCAAGCACAAGAACACCTCAACCTCAGGAGGTTGTTCTTCCCCTTGTACTATTCTTCATCAGCCCAAGAGGCAATCCACCACCACACACTGGAGTAGGGTATTACACCACAACGGTGGCCCGAACCAATATAAATCTTGTGTCTTTGTGTTGCTAGTTCGTCGAGTTCGTCTGCGAGATCTTAGCGAGCTAGGGCGTGGATCGGTAGGAGGGAAAGAACTTCGTGCGCACCCCAGAGTTCGAGCCTTAAGGGTTTTTCCGGAACCCCAGATCCGACAGATGAGGAATCTGATCTAATGTCATCACCCCTTGAAGATTTTTCCAAAGCGAGCACGTCTTGAGGACTTCTGGAATTTCCTCACGAGTAGTGCTAGCTCCTGGCTTAGTTCTTAAGGATCACCAAGGCTGCTATCAGAATCTTTTTCTTCAGATTCAAAGACTGCCTTGGCCTTCAGTGCGCGAGATCGACCATATCTTGGTCCATAGAGATCTCTCTTCTCAGCAAGCGGGAACTCATGAGTATTTAGCCTCTCGAGGATATCAGCAGGATCAAGTGACTTGTAGTCTCCACGTTCTTGAATCATCAGTGCAAGAGTGTCAAATGAGCAATCCAGCGATCTCAACAATTTCTTCACCACCTCATGGTCGGTGATGTCAGTGGCACCAAGTGCTTGAAGCTCATTTGAGATGTCAGTGAGGCGATCGAAGGTTTGCTGAGCATTTTCATTGTCGAGTCTTTTGAAGCGATTGAAGAGATTGCGAAGAACTTCAACTCAAGAGTCATGTTGTGTTGACACTCCTTCGTTGACCTTGGATAACATATCCCAGATAAGCTTTGTTGTCTCCAAAGCACTCACTCTGTCATACTGCCCTTTGCTCAGATGGCCACATATGATATTCTTCGCTTGAGAGTCGAGTTTCTTGAATCTCTCCACATTGGCAGCATTCACATAAGGAGTGATGGAGGGAACGCCATTTTCCACAATGTACCAGAGATCATTGTCAATTACCTCAAGATGCATGTGCATCTTATTCTTCCAGTAGGGTAGTCTGTCCCATCAAATGTAGGACACCCAGCCGAGACCTTGATCATGCCTGCAATCGACATAACTAAAACTCTAGGTGGTTAAACCAAAATCACATAGAACAAGGGACTACCTTGCTCTGATACCAATTGAAAGTGCATTATATCGACTAGAGGGGGGTGAATAGGCGATTTTTACAAATTCATCGCTGAGGAAATTCAAGGTGAGGAATTTCCTAAGTCACTAACAACTAGCAGCGGAAAAAGTACTCAGATGCAAGCGTAACAGAGTAGTAACAGGGACATCATGATGAAATGAAAACAAGCACAAAGTACAGGAAATTGAGAAATTGTTCAGTCAAAGTCTTCAAACAGTAACGATCAAGTACCTCAACACATGAATGAGGAAATGAAAGGGTTGAGGAAATAGAACCAGTAGCTTGTTGAAGACGATGATTTGGTAGACCAGTTCCAACTGTTGTGACAGTCGTACGTCTGGTTGGAGCGGCTAGGTATTTAAACAGTCCCGGACACACAGTCCGCATCATATTCTCCTTGAGCTAAGATCACACAGACCTCGCCCAATCACTCGTGGTAAGTCTTCAGGTGACTTCCAAACCTTCACAGACCCGGTCACTCGGCGATCCACAATTCCTCTTGGATGCTCTAGACCATGACGCCTAACCGTCTGGAGGATGCACAGTCCTCAAAGGTAACAAGCATCGGTTCCAAACAGGAACAATCTCTTCAGTGATGCTCAATCACTTTTGGTTTGTAGGTGTTTGGGTTTGGGTTTTTCCTCACTTGATGATTTTCGCTCAAAGTCCTCGGAGGATGGGATGCTCTCAATGACAAGTGTCAGTTTCTCTCGGAGCAGCCAACCAACTAGTGGTTGTAGGGGGTGGCTATTTATAGCCTAGGAGCAGCCCGACATGATAAGACATAAATGCCCTTGAATGATATGACCGTTAGGTGGGTAGATATTTTGGGACAACAGGCGCATAGCACAACAACGGTCGGATATTTGAGTATCGAATTCCTCAGGCCTATCATGTTCCTCACTTGTAGGCAATCCGCACTGGCGAATTCCTAACTCCTCGGTCGAACAAATTCCTCGAGAGACCGGAAGATCTTTGTCTTTTCATCAAGAAATTGGTGAATCTGTATGATATTTCAATAGCTTCCTTTGGAAAGGATTGGGTAGGTGTAGGATTTTGAGATGAGCATCACTTGGAAACTTTTCCTTAGTTTTACCTTGACCCCCTTTAACAGTACGGTGTTTCCTATGACTCAAGAAAGAGAAAATGAAACTACGAAAACAAAATTCTTCACGCTTCATAATCCTCGCATGAATATCAAGTCTTCACGGTCACACCAATTTCTTCACTTTCAAAGTCTTCAGCTGAAGACATTCATTTTTAGGGGTCGACTTTCATCGTAAATATCAAACTCCTTATGGACCTGTGTACACTCACAAACTCAATAGTCCCTTGACCTATAAGTCTTCAAAACACCAAAATCACTAAGGGGCATGCACTAGATGCACTTACACCCTCAAAGGATGGTTTTCCATAGTAGCAAATGACAATAAATTTCAGCACGTAGTAATAATTTTTCCTTACCAAGAGCGCTTCACTCCCCGGCAACGGCGCAAGAAAAGAGTCTTGATGACCCACAAGTATAGGGGATCAATCGTAGTCCTTTCGATAAGTAAGAGTGTCGAAACCAACGAGGAGCAGAAGGAAATGACAAGTGGTTTTCAGCAAGGTATTTTCTGCAAGCACTGTAATAGTCGGTAACAGGTACTTTGATAGCAAGATAATTTGTAACAGACAAGTAATGGTAACGGTAAATAAAGTGCAACAAGGTAGCCCAATCCTTTTGTGGCAAAGGACATGCCAAAACGGTCTCTTATAATAAGCAAAGTATTCTTGAGGGCACGCGGAAATTTCATCTAGTCAATTTCATCATGTTGGTTTGATTCGCGTTCCCTACTTTGATAATTTGATATGTGGGTGAACCGGTGCTTGGGTGTTGTTCTTACTTGAACAAGCCTCCCGCTTATGATTAACCCCCTCGCAAGCATCCACAACTACGAAAAAAGTATTAAGATAAAATCTGACCATAGCACTAAACATTTGGATCCAAATCGGTCCCTTACGAAGTAGCGCATCAACTAGGGTTTAAGCTTTTTTCACTCTAACAACCTATCATCTAATAACTACTCCACAATGCATTCCCTTAGGCCCAAAGATGGTGAAGTGACATGTAGTCGACGTTCGCATGACACCAGTAAGGGAATCACAACATACATATCATCAAAATATCGAACACATATCAAGTTCACATGATTACTTGCAACAAGACTTCTCCCTTGACCTCAAGAACAAAAGAAACTACTTAGAAATGATACTCATGCTCAAGATTAGAGGGATATTAAATAGCATAATGGATCTAAACATATAATCTTCCACCAAATAAACCATATAGTAATCAACTACAAGATGTAATCAACACTACTAGTCACCCACAGGTACCAATCTGAGGTTCCGGTACAAAGATTGAACACAAAAGATGAACTAGGGTTTGTGAGGAGATGGTGCTGTTTGAAGATGTTGATGAAGATTGGCCTCCCAAATATGAGAGGGTTGTTGGTGATGACGATGTCTTAGATTTCCCCCTTCGGGAGGGAAGTTCCCTCGACAGAATCGCTCCGCCGGAGGGCAAAAGTGCTCCTGCCCAAGTTCCTCCTTGAGACGGCGATGCTCCATCCCGAAAGCCCTCTCCTTTTTTTCTAGGTCAAAATGACTTATATAGCAGAAGATGAGCACTGGAGGTGGGCCGGGCTGACCACTACTGTAACGCCCCGGATTCGATGCGCCAGGTGTCCGTCAGTTATTCGTCGTCTTTGCCATGTCATCATCTGCATTTTTGTCATGTCATCATGTGCATCGCATTTGCATACGTGTTCGTCTCATGCATCCGAGCATTTTCCCCGTTGTCCGTTTTGCAATCCGGCACTCCTATGTCTCCCGGCGCCCCCTTTTACCTCTTTTCCTGTGCGGGTGTTAAACGGTCTCGGAATGGACCGAGGTTTGTCAAGCGGCCTTGGTATAGCACCGTGAACCGCTTTGTCAAGTTTCGGATCATTTGGAGGTCGTTTGGTACTCAACGGTTAACCGGTAACCGCAAAAGCCTCTTTGTTGCAGCCCAACACCCCCTCCAAAGTGGCTCAAAACCCACCAAACTCCCCTCCATGCTCTTGGTCGTTCGATCACGATCGCGTGGCCGAAAACCGCGCCTCATTTGGACTCTCCTAGCTCCCTCTACCTATTTAAACACCCCTCCTCCCGAAATTCCGGATCAATTCGCAGATGAACCCTAGCTCCTCCTACCTCGCGCCACCGGACGTGTCCACCCCGCCGCCGGACGCGTCCGCCGCCGCCTCCACGTCGCCCGGCCAATCCCGGGGCGACACGTCGCCTCCGCGCCGCCGCCAAGTGGCGCTCCCGCCGCCGCCGTTCCCTCCACCCAGCGGCCGGGAAGCCCATCATGGGCCCGCCTGGCCCGGATCCCAGCGCCCCTGAAGCTCCCGTCGCCCGGCGCCCTCGCCCGGCGTCGCCGCGCCGGTCGCCATGCCATGCCCGCCGCCCCGCCCGCCGCCCGCTCCGCCTCTGGCCGCGGCGCCTCGCGCCGCCCGCCTCCCGGACCCGGATCCGGCCCCCGCGCCCCATCCCCCTCCTCTCCGGCGTGTTTCCGGCGAGTTCCGGCCATCCTCGGTTCGCGTGCCATGAGGTTGGCTTCTCCCCCCTCCGAAAAATCCACCAAGTCCCCGAATCTGTTAATATTTCTATGCATTTTCATCGCATCATAACTCTCTGCATACTGCTCCATTTCGTGCGTATAATATGTCAAATTGTTCGTCTCGAAGAGTAGATCATTTCATCTCATTGCATCATTTTCATTTGAGCTCATCTTGATGCCCTAAATGCTGTTAGAAGAGGGCTATGTGATGTTAGTTTTCTGTTTCTTAACAGAACATGCACTTTTGTCATTTTTGCCATGATTGATGTGTGCATCCTATGGTCTTGAGTCCTACATGTGTTTTGTAATATGCCATGCCATCTTTCCAGGGGTGTATGCCATGTATTTTTTTGATCTATGTGGTGACTAGCACAAGCATGCAAACTAGGCTTCATGATGTTGCTGATTTCAGCCTGTTTCTTGATATTTTTATGCCATGTTAATTTGATGCTTCCGAGAGATCCATGCATATTTGGAGATACTTCAGTAAGGATTTTTTATTAAACATGTCTTTCTCTATCCATCCATGCCCTTGTTTGCAATTATGGAGTGCCATAGCTTGAGTCAATCGAGCTCTACTTTTGCTATAAAATGTTCCTGGCAGATTGTTTACATGTTATTCAATTTTGCCAAGGTTGTTGTGGTTGATCCTTGCATGATATGTTGTTGTTCTTGCCATGTATAGCTTCTATGCCATGTCTTCTTACTGTGACTTGCCTTTCCATGCCATGTATTGCTCTGTGGTGAGTGGTTCAAGCTCACCAACATGCCTACTTATCGTTGTTCCTGCCATGTTTGAATCTGTAATATAACTTGCTATGTTTACATGGGTGCCATCATATTTTCTGATCCTTTTTGGCTCATGGTCAGTAAGGGACTTTTGTTCTATGCTTTGAGTAGATTCATGCCATGCCTTTGTTTTCCATGATAAGTTCCTGTAACATGTTGTTTCATAGCTCTAAACATTGCAACCTGATGTTACTTTCTGCTAAGTCTGAAACTGTTATTATTTGCAATCTTGCCATGTGTTTTTGAGCATGTTCTAGTGATTTCTGGAGATAGCTCAGTGTTCATGTTTTGTAATGATTTACCTGTACATCATGCCCATGCCTTTTGTTTTCTTGTTGAGGTCCTGTAGCATGTTGTTTTGATGCTTACAATATGCCTAGTTGCTGTTTTGGACAGATTGTTGTCATGACTTGTATAGGGTGTATGTGTTGATCCGTTGCTCCGTTTTGAGTGTGCTCTATATGAAACTTGCTTGATTTTGCATGTAGCTTCATATTATCATGTTGCATCCTTGTTTTGAGGTGTTTGCTTGATGTTTGTATGCATTTTGCATCAATGCCATGTTTAACTTGTTTTGCTCATATCTTCTAGGTCGTAGCTCCGAATCTAATGAACTTTATATGTAACTTGACTAGAATTTCGCGTAGATCATCGTGGTGCATTTGAAATTGATGTTTAACAACTTGAACATAAGGATTATTAAGATCTGGACCAATTTCGAAATTTGCATATGAGGGCTTACCGGAATTGTTCTATGTTGTTCCCGGCCTCATTTAAACTTGCTTTGATGTGTTGCTCTTGTCTTGAGTAGCTTCATGTAGTTTTGTCATGCATCATGCTTGTTGTGCATCATGTCTTGTTCATGTGTGGTGTGTTTACTATGTTGTGTGCTTCTTCTTGTTAGTTCCCGTTTCGTTGCGATCGTGAGGATTCGTTCGTCTACGCTTGGTTCGGCTTCATCCGTTCGTCTTCTTCATGGACTCGTTCTTCTTCCTTGCGGGATTTCAGGCAAGATGACCGCTACCCTGGATCTCACTACTATCATTGCTATGCTAGTTGCTTCGTTCTACCGCTATGCTGCGCTACCTATTACATGTTTATCAAGCCATCCCAAATTGCCATGTCAGCCCTAATCCTTTTGCACCTTCCTAGCAAACCGTTGTTTGGCTATGTTACCGCTTTGCTCAGCCCTCTTATAGCGTTGTTAGTTGCGGTGAAGATGAAGTTTGTTCCTTGTTGGAACATGGAGATGTTGTTCCTTGTTGGAACATGTTTACTTGTTGGGATATCACAATATATCTTATTTAATTAATGCATCTATATACTTGGTAAAGGGTGGAAGGCTCGGCCTTATGCACGGTGTTTTGTTCCACTCTTGCCGCCCTAGTTTCCGTCATATCGGTATTATGTTCCCGGATTTTGCGTCCCTAACGCGGTCGGGTGATTTATGGGACCCCCTTGACAGTTCGCTTTGAATAAGACTCCTCCAGCAAGGCCCAACATTGGTTTTACCATTTACCTCACCTATGCCCTTTTTCCCTTGGGTTTCCGGAGCCCGAGGGTCATCTTTATTTTAGCCCCCGGACCAGTGCTCCTTGAGTCTTGGCCCGAACTAGAAACCTGTGCTGGCGCCCCTCAAGGCAACTTGAGGTCTGGTTTTAGTTATGCGGACTGCTCATCCGGTGTGCCACGAGACCGAGATATGTGCAGCTCCTATCGGGATTTGTCGGCACATTCGGGCGGCTTTGCTGGTCTTGTTTTATTCTTTGTCGAAATGTCTTGTAGCTGGGATTCCGAGACTGATCGGGTCTTCCGGGAGAAGGAATATCCTTCGTTGATCGTGAGAGCTTATCATGGGCTAAGTTGGGACACCCTGCAGGTATAAACTTTCGAGAGCCGTGCCTGCGGTTATGTGGCAGATGGGAATTTATTAATATCCGGTTGTAGTAAACTTGAAGCAAACTCTTCTAAAATACACCAACCGTAATGTAATCGTGAGTGTCTCTTTTCGGGTTGATCGAGAGGATAACACGGTTTCTGGGTTATGTCTGACGTAAGTAGGAGTTCAGGATCACTTCTTGATCATTACTAGTTGACGACCGTTCCTTTGTTTCTCTTCTCGCTCTCATTTGCGTTGGTTAGCCACCATATTGCTTAGTCGCTGCTGCAACCTCACCACTTTACCCCTTCCCTTCCCTTTAAGCTTTGCTAGTCTTGATACCCATGGTAATGGGATTGCTGAGTCCTCGTGGCTCACAGATTACTACACCACCAGTTGCAGGTACAGGTTGCGATGATCTTGACGCGAGAGCGATGTTGCTTGTTTGGAGTTCTTCTTCTGCTTCTTCTTCGATCAGGGGATAGGTTCCAGGTCGGCAGCCTTGGCTAGCAGGGTGGATATTGTTTGAGTTTCTGTTTATGTTTCATCCATAGTCGGATGTTGATCTTGTATATGATGTTGTTGTATTCTTATGGCATTTGTGCCTTATGTATGTATCCCCATCTATTATGTAATGTTGATGTAATGATATCCACCTTGCAAAAGCGTTTCAATATCGGGTCTATCCTTGGTGGGACCGTCGAGTTCCTTTGGATAGGGTCGATATTGGGCGTGACAAGTTGGTATCGAGCCTCGACCGACCCTAGGAGCCCCTTGATTGATCGTGTAGTTTGGCCGTTGTTGAGTCTAGAAAAAACTGTTTTTGAGTCTAGCTATATCGGAGTAGGAATTCTTTTACTCCTCTGCCTTAAATCGCTCTGTAAGGAATCTTGACGTAGGTGTTTTGAATCACTTCTCTTCCCCTTCAAATTTTCTTTAGGATCACGCTGTTGGTTTTCCGATCGTTGGTTCTCATCTCTTTTATCCGGTGCATTTCTCGTCAAGTCGACTCGAGCCTCTTCATCTTTGAATTCAATCCTCAGTTGTTTTCTTTCCCACCCGCCCACCCTTCTTCTTCTCGAAACCGGAGTCTGTATTCGAGTATCCATCCTACTCGTGCGAAGTCTTTGCTTTCTTTCCTCAATGATTTCAACCGGTGTTTCCTCTTGAAGTTATTCGTCGGTTCCCCCTTCCAAGTTGTCTTTGTTTTCCCGCCCTCCCACCCTTTTTATTCCCGAAGTCTGAGTCTCTTTCGAGCATCAATTTCTTTCGTGCGGAGTCTCTTCAGTCTTCCCTCAATCATTTCAACTGGTGAATTCTCATCTCGTTCGTCATTCTTCATCCCTTTCTTTTTCCGCTGGACTCAATTCAAGTTTTTCGGGTTGATCGTATTCTTTCCCTCAGCTCAAATATTTCCCTTTGCTCGTTCGTCTCTCGCCAGTTTATCCTTCCGGAGTGTGCAAGACATCTCAAGAGATTCGAATTAATTCGAGGTTGTCACCTCAGTAAAATATTTCAATTGTTCCGGTGCATCATCTACCTGTTCAACGACCTTTCCAACGGTGTTTTCTTTTAGTGGGCCCTAACCCACAGGTCTTTCCCAGGATCTTACCTGACTCTTTTAATTTCCCCGAAGTTATTCCCAATTCTTTTCAAGTGTGACGTAAGAATGGATTCCATCAGTCAGATATTTTTCCAAGATCTCGTTCAAATTCTTTTCATTGTTGCCTCAACCTCTCCGCTTTTCGTTTCCCCGGAGTGCCTTAACAATTTTGGTGGTGTTTCTCGTCGTCATTTGAAGACCGAAGAAGAGTTTCTCTTAAATCTTGTCCGTTCTCCCGAAGATTCGCGGTGCTAGCTCGATGTTATCCTATCTAATTGTTTCCAGTCATGCAAATTCTTTTCATTCATCCGGAGTATTTCAGGAGTTGTTTTCCGTCTCGATCATCCGGAGGTCATCTTTTCGGAATATTTCTTCGTTCCAAGTTTTCAGCTTCGTTCATCTCAAGATTCTTCCGGTGCTGCATTCAAGCATTCGTTAATCAGTTTGCGATCTCTTCGATCTCTTTTCTTTAAATTCCCTCAAGTATCTTTGTGCTTTTCTAATTCTTCCCGGTGATTATTTCTTTTCATCAGTCATTTCGAATTCTTATGGTGGTTCGTTCAAGATTCTTTTCTTTGATTATCATTTTAATTCATTCGTTCTTTTCAATCCTACCGGTGGTTCATGAAGACCTTCTCAAGTTTGCGTTATGTCACTTCTCAATCCTTTTCAATAGGAATAAGTAATATGCAAAAATCCATTGATTGTCATCAATTTAATTTGATGAAGGATAAGCATACAATAAATCTTATTCTTATTTCTTCCAAGTGAGTAATCCTTTCCTTCGGAGTTTGTTCTTGTTGAATAAATTCTAGTTCCAAGTGTTTTCATCTTTTCTTTTCCGGAGTTCAATTATTTCCTCGGCCATTTCGTCGGAATCCTCCATCTAATTCATCGCAAGGCTCATCTTATTCTTTCATCCTTCATTCTATCTCACCATTCTTTTGTTTACCGGAGTTCTTCATGGTGGTTCTTCATGATTTAATCTTTTCTTCAAGAGTTCATCAAGATTTTGTTGGTGGAGTTCAAGTATCTTTCCTTCTTGCTTCTCGAAGTGCAATTAATTCTCCGTTTTCTTTTGAAGTGGAGTTTTGCATTTCTTTGTTCTTCTCAGCTATCCAATTATTTCCGTTTGTGGCCGGTTATCACCTTATGATCTTGAGATGTTACCATAGGACCACAACAATCTTATTATTTTCGTTGGTGATTTTTTTCAACAACTCCGTTCAATCCTTCCTTCTAAGTTCTTTTCATTCAATTCTTTCAATTCTTTCCGGAGGTTTTGTGTCATGTCTTCATCAAGTATCATTCCATCCTCTCAAGTTCATGTTCTTTTCCTTCCATTTTCAACCGGAGTGCTGCCTAAATCCTTTCAGTATTATTCGTTTCTTATCTCGTTCGAACCAGAGTGGTTCATAGTCTATTTGATTCCGTGAGCTTTCGATTCTCGTCATTCTCGTCGTTCCTCTCTTATTCTCGGGTGCTCTCGACTTTGGTCATCCTCTCTTTTGTTCTTGTTTTACCTCATCCCTTTTTCCCTTCCGTCTCGGTCCTAAGATCTCGGGACGAGATCTCTTGTTAGTGGAGGAGTGTTGTAACGCCCCGGATTCGATGCGCCAGGTGTCCGTCAGTTATTCGTCGTCTTTGCCATGTCATCATCTGCATTTTTATCATGTCATCATGTGCATCGCATTTGCATACGTGTTCGTCTCATGCATCCGAGCATTTTCCCCGTTGTCCGTTTTGCAATCCGGCACTCCTATGTCTCCGGCGCCCCTTTTACCTCTTTTCATGTGCGGGTGTTAAGCGGTCTCGGAATGGACCGAGGTTTGTCAAGCGGCCTTGGTATAGCACCGTGAACCGCTGTCAAGTTTCGGATCATTTGGAGGTCGTTTGGTACTCCAACGGTTAACCGGGTAACCGCAAAAGCCTCTTTTGTTGCAGCCCAACACCCCCTCCAAAGTGGCTCAAAACCCACCAAACTCCCCTCCATGCTCTTGGTCGTTCGATCACGATCGCGTGGCCGAAAACCGCGCCTCATTTGGACTCTCCTAGCTCCCTCTACCTATTTAAACACCCCTCCTCCCGAAATTCCGGATCAATTCGCAGATGAACCCTAGCTCCTCCTACCTCGCGCCACCGGACGTGTCCACCCCGCCGCCGGACGCGTCCGCCGCCGCCTCCACATCGCCCGGCCAATCCCGGGGCGACACGTCGCCACCACGCCGCCCCAGAGCCATCAAGGCCGCCGCCAAGTGGCGCTCCCGCCGCCGCCGTTCCCTCCACCCGCGGCCGGGGAAGCCCATCATGCCCCGCCTGGGCGGATCCCATTCGCCTGAAGCTCCCGTCTGCCCGGCGCCCTCCGCCCGAAGTCGCCGCGCCCGGCGCCGGCCATGCCCGCCGCCCGCCCGCGCCTTCCGCCGCTCGCCCTGCAGCCGAAGGCCTCCAGCGCCCTCCTCCTGCATGCCCGCCGGCGCCAAGCGCCGCCCGCCGCCGCTCCCGGACCGGATCCGGCCCCGCGCCCATCCCCTCCTCTCCGGCGTGTTTCCGGCGAGTTCAGGCCATCCTCGGTTCACGTGCCATGAGGTTGACTTCTCCCCCCTCCGAAAAATCCACCAAGTCCCCGAATCTGTTAATATTTCTATGCATTTTCATCGCATCATAACTCTCTGCATACTGCTCCATTTCGTGCGTATAATATGTCAAATTGTTCGTCTCGAAGAGTAGATCATTTCATCTCATTGCATAATTTTCATTTGAGCTCATCTTGATGCACTAAATGCTGTTAGAAGAGGGCTATGTGATGTTAGTTTTCTGTTTCTTAACAGAACATGCACTTTTGTCATTTTTGCCATGATTGATGTGTGCATCCTATGGTCTTGAGTCCTACATGTGTTTTGTAATATGCCATGCCATCTTTCCAGGGGTGTATGCCATGTATTTTTGTGATCTATGTGGTGACTAGCACAAGCATGCAAACTAGGCTTCATGATGTTGCTGATTTCAGCCCTGTTTTGCTGATATTTTTATGCCATGTTAATTTGATGCTTCCGAGAGATCCATGCATATTTGGAGATACTTCAGTAAGGATTTTTTCTTAAACATGTCTTGCTCTATCCATCCATGCCCTTGTTTGCAATTATGGAGTGCCATAGCTTGAGTCAATCGAGCTCTACTTTTGCTATAAAATGTTCCTGGCAGATTGTTTACATGTTATTCAATTTTGCCAAGGTTGTTGTGGTTGATCCTTGCATGATATGTTGTTGTTCTTGCCATGTATAGCTTCTATGCCATGTCTTCTTACTGTGACTTGCCTTTCCATGCCATGTATTGCTCTGTGGTGAGTGGTTCAAGCTCACCAACATGCCTACTTATCGTTGTTCCTGCCATGTTTGAATCTGTAATATAACTTGCTATGTTTACATGGGTGCCATCATATTTTCTGATCCTTTTTGGCTCATGGTCAGTAAGGGACTTTTGTTCTATGCTTTGAGTAGATTCATGCCATGCCTTTGTTTTCCATGATAAGTTCCTGTAACATGTTGTTTCATAGCTCTAACATTGCAACTTTGATGTTACTTTACGCTAAGTCCTAAACTGTTATTATTTGCAATCTTGCCATGTGTTTTTGAGCATGTTCTAGTGATTTCTGGAGATAGCTCAGTGTTCATGTTTTGTAATGATTTACCTGTACATCATGCCCATGCCTTTTGTTTTCTTGTTGAGGTCCTGTAGCATGTTGTTTTGATGCTTACAATATGCCTAGTTGCTATTTTGGACAGATTGTTGTCATGACTTGTATAGGGTGTATGTGTTGATCCGTTGCTCCGTTTTGAGTGTGCTCTATATGAAACTTGCTTGATTTTGCATGTAGCTTCATATTATCATGTTGCATCCTTGTTTTGAGGTGTTTGCTTGATGTTTGTATGCATTTTGCATCAATGCCATGTTTAACTTGTTTTGCTCATATCTTCTAGGCCGTAGCTCCGAATCTAATGAACTTTATATGTAACTTGACTAGAATTTCGCGTAGATCATCGTGGTGCATTTGAAATTGATGTTTAACAACTTGAACATAAGGATTATTCAGATCTGGACCAATTTCGAAATTTGCATATGAGGACTTACCGGAATTGTTCTATGTTGTTCCCGGCCTCATTTACACTTGCTTTGATGTGTTGCTCTTGTCTTGAGTAGCTTCATGTAGTTTTGTCATGCATCATGCTTGTTGTGCATCATGTCTTGTTCATGTGTGGTGTGTTTACTATGTTGTGTGCTCCTTCTTGTTAGTTCCCGTTTCGTTGCGATCGTGAGGATTCGTTCGTCTTCGCTTGGTTCGGCTTCATCCGTTCGTCGTCTTCATGGACTCGTTCTTCTTCCTTGCGGGATTTCAGGCAAGATGACCGCTACCCTGGATCTCACTACTATCATTGCTATGCTAGTTGCTTCGTTCTACCGCTATGCTGCGCTACCTATTACATGTTTATCAAGCCATCCCAAATTGCCATGTCAGCCCCTAATCCTTTTGCACCCTTCCTAGCAAACCGTTGTTTGGCTATGTTACCGCTTTGCTCAGCCCCTCGTATAGCGTTGTTAGTTGCAGGTGAAGATGAAGTTTGTTCCTTGTTGGAACATGGAGATGTTGTTCCTTGTTGGAACATGTTTACTTGTTGGGATATCACAATATATCTTATTTAATTAATGCATCTATATACTTGGTAAAGGGTGGAAGGCTCGGCCTTATGCCTGGTGTTTTGTTCCACTCTTGCCGCCCTAGTTTCCGTCATATCGGTATTATGTTCCCGGATTTTGCGTCCCTAACGCGGTCGGGTGATTTATGGGACCCCTTGACAGTTCGCTTTGAATAAGACTCCTCCAAAGAAGGCCCAACATTAGTTTTACCATTTGCCTCACCTATGCCCTTTTTCCCTTGGGTTTAGGAGCCCGAGGGTCATCTTTATTTAGCCCCCGGACGGTGCTCCTTGAGTCTTGGCCCGAACTAGAGCCCTGTCTGGCGCCCCTCAAGGCAACTTGAGGTCTGGTTTTAGTTATACGGACTGCTCATCCGAGTGTGCCACGAGACCGAGATATGTGCAGCTCCTATCGAGATTTGTCGGCACATTCGGCGGCTTTGCTGGTCTTGTTTTATTGTCTGTCGAAATGTTTTGTAGCGGGATTCCAGACGATCGGGTCTTCACGGGAGAAGGAATATCCTTCATTGATCGCGAGAGCTTATCATGGGCTAAGTTGGGACACCCTGCAGGTATAAACTTTCGAGAGTCGTGCCCGCGGTTATGTGGCGATGGGAATTTATTAATATCCGGTTGTAGTAAACTTGAAGCAAACTCTTCTAAAATACACCAACCGTATGCGTAACCGTGAGTGTCTCTTTTCGGGGTTGATCGAGAGGAGAACACGGTTTCTGGGTTATGTCTGACGTAAGTAGGAGTTCAGGATCACTTCTTGATCATTACTAGTTGACGACCGTTCCTTTGTTTCTCTTCTCGCTCTCATTTGCGTTGGTTAGCCACCATATATGCTTAGTCGCTGCTGCAACCTCACCACTTTACCCCTTCCCTTCCCTTTAAGCTTTGCTAGTCTTGATACCCATGGTAATGGGATTCTTGAGTCCTCGTGGCTCACAGATTACTACACCACCAGTTGCGGTACAGGTTGCGATGATCTTGACGCGAGAGCGATGTTGCTTGTTTTGGAGTTCTTCTTCTACTTCTTCTTCGATCAGGGGATAGGTTCCAGGTCGGCAGCCTGGGCTAGCAGGGTGGATATTGTTTGAGTTTCTGTTTATGTTTCATCCATAGTCGGATGTTGATCTTGTATATGATGTTGTTGTATTCTTATGGCATTTGTGCCTTATGTATGTATCCCCATCTATTATGTAATGTTGATGTAATGATATCCACCTTGCAAAAGCGTTTCAATATGCGGGTCTATCCTTGGTGGGACCGTCGAGTTCCTTTTGGATAGGGTCGTATATTGGGCGTGACAACTACCCACCAGTGGCGGAGCCAGGATTAGAGCAAGCTCCGGGCCCAAATTGTTTTTCCCACGAGGGAATAACTTAACATTAATAACGCTTTTAGCTACCTCAAAAGAAACCCCATACAAAATATGGCCCAATTGCATGAAAACTTTAGAATTTAAACTCAATGCTTAACAATACAACAAAATAAATTAAAAATTACAAAAACTACAAAGAACAATACGTGATAAAAAAGAGTACCAAATCAATAGTTTGCTTTGCTTCATCGGTGCCTTGCATAACATCATGAATGGTGGGAGAAGAGTCAACACCTTCAAGACATCAAAAGAAACTTTTTCATAAAAAAAAGACATCAACATCATGTGAAACAATTATCATTGATAAAAATTTAAAAATGTACCACTTCGAGGAGTTAAAAGCCCTTTGCGACACCTATATGATTGAAAGTGATACACAATATCATCATCATCAATGCTTGCAAATACATCTCGCTCAACATAGCAAACCATTCTTTAATTCAGCCAATCATCGCTCATTCATTCTATTCCTCAACACAGTTTTGATTATACTCATAATAAGCTCTTTCCACTGATGCGGTTGCAACAGGAAAAATCTCTTCATCTTATTTTTGTACAATACAAAATGAAATTGTCAATTACATTAATTTGAGATCAACAATACCATAGATATATGACTGGATACAACATGGTATAAATTCTAGTTCAAAGCATCTTGTACACTGATACAACTCATACAAATAGAACATAGTTTAAGTAGAAAGCATCAAGGAGGAAACAGGGGAAGCATCAAAGAAAATTACAAGTTACGGCAGCCGGCAGTGAAGCAGCGTCACACGGGCGAATGACGAACTGGAGGGCGGCGGCCTACAGCCTGGGAGCAGGGGGAAAACGGGTGGGCCGGGGGCGGAGCCACGGCGAACGGCAGCGTGGGCGTTGGAGTCCCTGCTGCTGCTGGAGATCGATCGTGCTATCCGCATGCGTGCGACTTGCGGCGGCCGCGTGAGCGTTTCGTCCAACAGCACTGCGTCCTCCTGTGCCCTCGTGTGTGCTAGATCGTGGGGGTGGCATTGCCTCGTGCTTGCGTGGGTTTCTCGTAAGACAGTCCATCAAGGCTAGGCCTTCTTCTTTTGACTGGTTGCGCCTTAGGCCTGCAAAAAAGCCTATCTACTGATAGCCTATTAATTTTTCCACACCCCGGGCCTGGGCCCTGGGTGCCCGGGGCCCAGCTCCATCCCTGCTACCCACCAGGGCGCGACTGGGGGGCCTGGCGCGCCCTGGTGTCTTGTGGCCACCAGGTGCCCCCCCTCCGGTAGTTATTTGCTCCAGTATTTTTCATATATTTCAAAATAATTAATTCTCCGTAAATTTTCAGCTTATTTGGAGATGTGCAGAATAGGTGTCTTGATGTAGCTTTTTCAGGTCCAGAATTCCAGCTGCTGGTATTCTCCCTCTTTATGCAAACCTTGCATATTATGAGAGAAGGGGCATTAGAATTACTCCATAAAGCACTATTATGCATAAAAACACTATAAATAACAGTAGGTAAACATGATTCAAAATGGATGTATCAGGTTCCAACCTATTATAATATAGCGGTTAAGCATCACTACACTATGATTACCAGGAACATGGTAATGGATCCTAAGTTTTTGCTATTGAGTGTCGTGCAATAGCATAACATAAGCATAAACTCACACTTCCATCATGGCATACTACAATGCATAGTAAAATACCGGGATTCAATATCAAAGTGAAACTTGCCTTGGTTGTTCTCGTCACTTTGCACTCCTCACACTTACAAGGGTTGCACTCCTCTAAATCTGAACGTTGCAAACAAACATATACAACATACATAAGACAATATGCATGCAAAAGGAATACTTGCATGAATTGTAAATAAGAGGTAAGCATACACATGCAAGGTGTATTTGGTTTAGTTCATGAATTTGGAAAAAGAACTCCCGGATTCAATTAAAATACACTTTTTGTTTTTTCTTGAGGATCTGAGAAAGTTCACAAAATTGAAAACAAAAGTTCATGGGAAATTAAAGGAAAAAAAGGGAAAACTAAAAAAAGGAAAGGAAACTAAAAAGAGTAGAAAAAGAAAACCAGAAGAAAGACTCGAGAAGAACCAAAAGAAAATACAGAGATGAACCAGAAAAAACAGAACAAAACTCAAGAAAAAAATCCAAAGAAACCGAAAGTGAATTATCGAAGAGAATCTACTAGAACAATCCCAAAATTAGCGAGGGAAAAAAAAGAAACATATGCTGGCTCAATAGAACCGACGAAGAGTTCTGTGTTAGCGTTGCATACAAAAACGGTTATAATTGGTGCTATAGATGGCGAATAATATTTCACTTTGTCGAGAACTCCTAGCGAACGCTTATGGGGCCAGAAAACACGTTGGTGCTCGGGTGTCTCTATGGCCGGCCGCAGCTCAAATAGCGCTCTGCTCGGTTCGCTTAGTGGTTGGCTGGTTTGATTGCCTTTTTTTACATCATCTCCACCGTTTAGTTGCACAAGACAGTGAAAAGACCATCAAGTTATTGGTTCACAAAACAAATCCGAATTTCAGTTTTCTACAGATTACAAAGTAATAAATAAAAAAAATCCGCATGTTTTATAAAAGTACATGATTTAAAAAAATGCTCATGAACGAACATAAATTGCAAATTTGGGAAAATATATTCTTTTTTAAATTTAATTTGGGAAAATATATTCATGAATACAAAAATGTTCGTGAATTGGGAAAATATTAATTAAAATGTCAAATAAAACAATTGTTCAGTAAATTTGAAAAAAATTCGCTGGCTTTAAAAGTACACAAATTAAAAATAGTTCATAAATATGAAACTAGTTCATGTATTTCAAAAAGTTCACAAATTTGAAAAAAATTCCTAGAAATGATAATTTGCATGAATTTGGAAAACATTGATGAAGCCCAATTTTTGTAATGAATTTGAAAAACATTTAGGGATTTGAAAAAGTTTGTGAATTTGGGAAAACGCTCAAGAACCCGAAAAAATGTCATAAATTTAGAAAATCATGTATTTTATAGAAATACAAAAAATAAAAAAATCATGAATTTGAAAAAACTCATGAATTTAGAAAAAGGTTTACGAATTAATAAAATATTCACGACCTTGAAAAAGAATCGAGGATTTCAAAAAGTTCGCAAAGTTCAAAAAAAGTTCCTGAATTTGAGAAACATCCACAAAGTTGAAAGAAGTTTGGCTATTAGGAAAATGTTCACGAAATTATAGTTTACAATTTTGAAAAGATCATGAAAAATTAAAATGGAAAAGAAAAAACAAAAACGAAGAAAATGAAAGAGGAAAATTAAATATAAAATTTAAAAACATAAGAAGAACCCGGAGAAGATCTGAAAGAATATACAAAGAAAAAAGGAGAAAAGACAGTCCAAAGAAATCAAATAAACCGAACCCAACTAATCACAGAGGATCTTTTATTTTTCTGGGAACGACAGAGAATCTTCTAGAACTGGACCAAAACCAGTGAGGGAAAAAAAGTAAAAGCTGGGCTGGCCCATTAGAACGATCGAAGAGTCGTGTGTGTGGATGGTGCTTTAAGTGGCATATAGTGTTTCGCCCCATTTGCCATCTACCCAACAAAGCCTTTAATGGGCTAAACCTTCCAGTGTGTTTTTTTAAGCAACAACCCACCCTAGTAGGCTTTGAACGGATATTTTGATACGAGCCGAGAAACCAAGACGTGCTAACGGGCCATTTACCGTCTGTTTCTCGTCAAGTCTGGCGGCTACTTCAGGACCTGGAGTCCTTGAGTGCGCGTGTTCTTCGTGCTCGTTACTACCCCCAGAGCAACATATTGGTTGCAAGCCTTGGCACCCGGCCTTCCCAGGTTTGGCGCTCGCTGATGGAGGGGAGAGATGTGCTTGCTTTGGGCCTTATAAAGAGAATCGGGTCAAGGACTGAAACACACATTTGGGAAGACAACTGGCTGCCGCGTGACTTCAAGTTAAGACCTATATGTTCTATTTCCCCCACCCCACCGCAGTTAGTGTCAGAACTCATTGATGCAACGTCCAGATCATGGAACGTACAAGTACTGACCGAGAACTTCGTTCAGCCGGATGTGGATGTTATTTTGAGCATCCCTTTAAGTACTCGTGTACAGCCTGACTTTTGGTCATGGCACTACGATCGTCGGGGAATCTTCACAGTCAAATCAGCTTATAGGATGATAAGTGGAGTTAAACACCAGTGAGAGGACTGGCTAGAGCACAGGCCGAGCCACTCGAACACTGAAGCTGAGAGCAGATCATGGTCTCAATTGTGGAAAGTGAAAGTTCCGTCTAAGGTCAAGGTTTTTGTGTGGAGATTAGCACAAATGTCATTGCCTACTGGATCAGTCCGCCACGAGCGTAACATGGCCACATCACCTGTTTGTGGTTTATGCGAAGCGGAATATGACTCATTGCAGCATTCTTTGTTTGAGTGCAGGATGGCACGGTGCGTCTGGGCTCTAGGTGATGAGGAAACGTTGGAACATCTGATTTCCAACAGAAGTGATGATGCACGTTTATGGCTATTCTGGCTATTTGAATCTCTGAATCAGCAAGACCTCGCTAGAGTTCTAATCACCATGTGGGCAATATGGTGGGCACGGAGAAGGGCAATCCATGATAATGAATTCCAGAGCCCATTGTCTACCATGTGCTTCATTAACGGGTATTTGCAGGAACTTGAAATAGCATCGAAGCGCAATCCTATAGTGCATGGCGGCGAGGCAAAGCCCAGAGGCCGGAAGTGGATCCCTCCTGGCGAGGATGCGGCGAAGATGAATGTGGATGGCGTTGTCTCCAGATCAGGGAGGACGGGAGCATGCGCTGTTATCTGCAGGGACAAAGAAGGAAGCTACATTGGTGCATCGGCGGTGGTTTTCGAAGGCCTAGTGGACGCTGCAAGTCTGGAGGCCCAAGCATGCAATGAGGCACTTGCCCTCGCTCAAGATCTTCATCTATCACATGTGATCACAGCGTCGGACTGCCTGCAAGTCGTCTCAGACATCAATGGCACTGCGCAATCATCTTCTTATGCTTGTATCATCGAAGAGATTAAAGCTAGATCTTTAGACTTTCTTAAAGTTAGTTTTCGTTTTGAAAATAGGGAGGCGAATTGTGAGGCTCATGCCTTGGCAAAAGCAGCCTCGACACTCCCTATCGGTCGACATGTGTGGCTAGGGAACACACCAGACATCATTTGTATTCCGTCAGTTTTGGTTGATGAATAAAACCCTAGTTATACCTCAAAAAAAATACAGGGCGTCATGTTTGGCTAGTTCATCCCCATGCACACCTCAAAAAAAAAAGTTCATCCCCATGCAAAGTGTATTCCACGTACTGTGGTCTTTGATCAATAAAATGTGTGTTACCCCTAAAAAGAAAAGAAAACCGCAGCGTGCTTCGTTCCCCAGTGCGTCTCGTTCATACCCCTGCCGTCGACCCGTGCGTACCCATGTACGTACACGAAAACGAACTGCGCGAGCGCACGTGATAGATACTCGCCATCATCTTCATCAATGGTGACGTGAAATATATGTGTACGTAGACCACCATGTCAAAAGAGAAGATATGTGTACATGTAACGCGGCCGGTTCGGGGTTGCTGCAAAGGAAGACACGGCGGCGCAAGTCGCACGACCAACGCACGACAAGACGTTCACACTTGTGTGACACCAGAGCTGGGAGCGTTCAAGCACTGGCTCAAAGCCGAGTGGGTTATTAGTGTGGTGCATCGCAGGTGCGCGCGTCAGCGCGTGTGTACACACAAATCAGAACTAGAGCTCAGCTCTGCCGATATGACCACGGGAGTACGCGCCGCGCGACGTACGCACGCAACGACGGCGCCGCCGGCGACCCGGCTCTCTCTCTCTGGCTCGCCAATCGCAACGTGCTCCGGCGTCCGGCCTGCGTGACAGCCACGGCCGGTAACATCAGTATGTGACGCCGCGCGCGACGTGCGTGCGTGCGTGCGTCGGTCTCATGCATGACGGGGCCGCGCGGGCTGGCTGGCTGTCGCTCTCCCATCCATCCAGCCCCGCCGCGGGTGGGTGGATCGGTCAAGATGCTGGCTGGTGGTTGCGTTGCTTGCCGGGACGGTGCTCTCCCGTGCTGTGCCCGCACGGTTCTCCTCGCCTCGCCTCGCCTCGGCCGCTCGACGTTGCGCGCACACGCACCATGCATGCGTGCCTGCTGCGCTGCGCTTGGCGAGATCTTCTTCCCCGTACGCCTCGCGCCCGGACCCGGTCAAATACTCGCGCCGTCTCATGGGCGGCATCCATGTCAGCGTCGCACTGTCGCGCCCGCGATCGCGCGCTTTGCTTCCGCGATCTCCGAGATCTGCATAGGTCCCTTCAGTGACATCAGAACGGCGACGGGCGGGCTGCACAGGATCGAGCACAGCCGGCCGGTCGCTTTCGGAGCATGTCTCCTCGGACGCATGGTCTAAAGCCCAGGAGAACAGTCAGCGCGGCACGTCTTGACCCCGGGCAACCGTCGCAGCGCTGTCCGGGGCCGCGTCGAGCCACTGTCGGCCGGCTCGCTGACGCCGACTCGCGCGCACCCAAACCCCGGCGGCCGGTCAGCCACGATGTGGTTGGCCGATCCACACCTCGTCGGAAAAGCGAACTGACTACTCTTGCCTTTTGCGTCCGCCTCCTGTCACCGGCTCGCCATTGCCATCTGCCCATCTTGATCTCTCCCGGTGAATGGACTGGTCCAAGGACTAGTTTGAAACGGCCACTATTGCTTGCTCCACTGGTCGGGTCGGTTGCAACGCTACTTCAAGCAGAGATTCTTTTCTCCCATTGGCGGTGCATGCATGGTCTAGCTTGTGGGACTCGGTCACCTACTATATACTATGCCATCGATCGACCACCGTTCCCTCTTGCTCTCACCTTTCTGCATTTGGTTTTGACCAACCTCTTAGACCATATAAGAGAACGTAAAGTGCATTGTGTGCAAAACATATCGGGACCGATGATTCCCGATGGAATGTACGTGCGCTCCTCGTCTGCTCGATGTCTGATGACCAGTCAAATACCTGGAGCGTGCTCAACAGATTCGAGCTCTAGACCTATCGGGTGTTTGTTACTATCCGATGACGACGAGTGTGCAATATTGACCATACACATGCAGATCACAATGTCCGTTAGTTTTTGAACATTCACGGCACATTTTTTTTTAAAAGGAGGATGACCCCCGGCCTCTGCATCTGGAAGATGCATACGGCCATTTTATTGATTATTCTCGAGGACCATACAAAGTATTACACCAATGTGCCTGAATCCACCATCTTGACAAGATATGCCACTACTCCTATCCAATATGATGAAGGGGTGCTAGCCGGGCCACTACCCAGACCACTCACGTAAACCTAACATCAAAAGCGGAAGCGAAACACATTGGAAGCCCCACCGAGCCACATACCGTGTGCGGGGCATAATCCGTCGAGCGCTTTTCGTGTGTCGTCGCCGCCATCTTCCACAGTCCGTCTTGAGATCAAATTGAGGCCTCTACCATGTCAGCCACTCCACCATTGACGCCACCATGGCGTAAACAGCAACCTCCTCCTGCGCGAGTCCATCTCCGTGCATCGGACGTCGAGCCTCCACAGCGTCATGCCGCCGACATCCGCCGCCATCAATGTGTGAGATGGAGCACCGCTCCACCATCCCCAGCCAACACTTACTCCAAAGCAGCGCCCCGGAGAACCGGAGCGCGTCGGAGGAAAAGCGGAGGCTTGGGCGAAGAAAGAACACGCCGTCGGCAGTATCACCGACCCCAAACAGCGCCGCCACCACCCAGCCCTCAAGGCGGCGCCTTCAAGAAGGTCGCGGCGCCAAAGACGCCGCCGCCCACCGGAGTTAGGTTTTCACCCGAAGCTAGGTGGTGGGGAGTGGGAGGCAGACCTTGATAAGCGTCTCCATGAAGAAATCGGCGCCCTTGGCGTCGTCGCCGCCTGACGGCGGAGCCGACCAGGTTTCCCGATCTGGATCCCGACCACCAAAATCGCCCGCATCCCATAGACAGGCCATCCAGCACACCGGGACCTTCGCAGGAGAAGCGCGCAGCGAGGAAGAAGGCCAGCAGCGGATCTGGCGCCGCCCGACCGCCAAAACAGCCACGCGAGGCCCAGCCACCGGAGATCCGTCGGCCACCCGACCAGATCGCCGGCACCATACCCACCCCACCGTCCGCCGCAGAGACAGGGAGCCTCGCCGAGGCCGCCGCCGGATCCGAGACCCTCCGATGCGATCGGCGCGGGCAGCCCGCCGCCGCAGTCCCAGACCGCGCCCGAGCATGGCCAGCGCCAGCCTGCGTCTTGGCGAGGAGAGATGGAGAGAGAGGAAGGTTACGCCGGCGGGAGGGGAATCACCCCCCGAGACGCCCGCTAGGGGCGGCGCGGGGGAGGGGGAGGGGGAGTGGCCTTTCACGGCACATCTAGTCGTGCAATACTGGTAAAGCTCCTTTTCACGCCATGCATGCGTGATTTACCAAAGCGCAGCACTTGCTAAAGATTTCTTTCTGAGAAAACCCACACGTACGGGACACTAATCAATTTCTAAGCTAGTACTAGGCCCCAAACCAAATATAGTACAACTATACATTAAGCTAATGTACAGACAGGTCTCGGGTGGATCTGACTCAGACTCAACTTTGATCCATTCAGGAACTGGAACGAGTATATATATTAAGTTATGAGGTGCACAAAGAATCTTTAATGACACGCATAATACTTTACTTGCATTAGAAAACTAGAGTACGATTAACAACGCGCATAACAACTCAAAATCGATTGTTACATGCTGGTAAGCTTCAAAAAACTCATAATTAAACTGATCCTATAATCTTTTTTGCCTTGATAGCTTTGGGAACTTGAACCAACTTTGGTGCATGAATCTTATCGTGGCGACCGACTGTATCGTTGTGTCTCAGTCTTTTCCTCACTCCCACACGACAGGATATCATATTATTAAGGGTGCAATGATGGATTAGTACAAGATCTAGCTAGGCGCCCTACACTACAGGTCCTTTAAGTTGTACTCTGCCCTAACAAAAAATGCACCACGCCAGATAATAAACACAAATACTTCAAAGTACACTATTACACGTTGTGTGTTACAATTTTCTGCAAACAAAAATGGGGGGCGTGTCGTTCACTCGTTACACTGGCAAGCAGGCTAGGGTTAAATTCTAGTATCCCCTGTGCTTTTGTGTCGTTTGTTCTTCTGCCTCTGAGTTCGGACAAGTGCTGGCTAGCTAGCTATTGTACGTGTAACCGTGTGTCGACAAGACGACAGCATAAGATAACATGATCTGACCTTCACGTATGCACATTATAAGTTCATAAGCATCCACTAAACCCTCACCTACTGGGCTATATACTAGACTTTCTCAGTGCCGTTACTAAGTTTTCGTTCTTTTCCATCATGGATCCTTTGGAACACGGGGGTTTCCATTTAGGACAAAGCAACCGAAAGCGGGTGGATGCACACATGTTAAACAAAGCACGGACAGCCCAAAGAGCAAAGGCCTCATCACCAAACCTCCCAGCTCCTAGAGCTCGATCACCAACAACTACACGTCAGTACTCCAAAGTTGCCAAAAACGGCAAAAAGTCCGGCGCATCGATGCCCTACACGACTAGCTCGAGCTTAGCTTAGCTTATCCCAATCACGGCACTGTTGGTCGGTCTGCTAGCTTAGCCGCGCCGGCCGGACTCGATCGCAAACTCCAAAGCGATCAAAAGCGAGGCTTAGAAAAATGGCGAAAGGAGCTACATGTTGCATGCAACGTTCCACCGTCCTTTTTATCCAAGCAACGGATATGTTTTTTCTGCACCATTTTTCGGTGCCGCCACACGGACGGGTTGCCCTGGTTTGTCAATGCATGGGTCCAGTCCAGCTCCCGCGCGTGCATAACCCTTTTTCCTCTTTGTTGAAACGCTGCGCCGCGCGCGACACTTGTCTGGGTGACGGAGTGGGTTGTTGGAGTAGATCCTTTGTCCATATTGGTTGGAGCATTGGAGTCCATGAAAATGACCCGCGTGCGTGTGTAGTGAGGGGCAGTGTTGTTGGTGTGTGAATCTGTGTCGACGACGAACCAGGCATGCGTGCATATCCAAGAAAGTTTCAGCTTCGAAATGGTCACGTGTAGTCGTAGCAAGAAATTAAAAGAAATGGTTTCGTGCTCTGTTGTGCGACCCGGACGTGTCCGGTCCAGTGTGTTGCACGAGCGCCCAAGCATCTAGGAGCCAGAATAGCCGGGGCTTTTTCGGGACTTGACACACGTGCATGCATGAAATAACAAACATACACGACACGGGAGTCTCCTGTCGAGCTGCATGGATGGAACAAGTAAGAGAGAGTATGTTTAAAAACTTTGTTTTTTGAGGTGCATGTTTGTAAACTTGAATGGAAGAATACGCGTAGTATTTTGTACAGAATTTTGCAGGAAGCAGTAAGACATTTGAACACGAACAAATGGTAGTTAACAGAGGTGGGCTGTGAGCCCTATTGCCAAATGGAAATGGAGCCCACTGGCCTCAAGGACTTGCATAACTGGTTTGGTTAGATGCATGCATGGAGCTGTGCAAAATTTGTACTAACTTGCCAGCTAGCTCCCTAGCCTCTTGGAGAAAAGTGGGTTTATGTCTTTATGATTGGGCACTACTCAAGTGCAAAGAACATTTTGTGAAGGCCGCCTTCTCGTTACTGTGACTTTGTCGCTAAGCTCATGAACACATGTAGTGCAGTGGCGACCTGATCAAAGTCGTAGACCAACCCCTACGCACCACCCCTTCTCAACGGGGAACCAACCCAAAATTCCCTTGAATCTCAACCTAATGGGACATTGACCATCTTTTTCAAAATAAATAATGGCTAATATGGGCATTGTTTGAGCTTTGATGTGCGTGCGTGCGTGTGTGTGTGTGTGTGTGTGGGGGGGGGAAGGGGCAATCAGTAGCCTACCTAAAGCGCCAAGACATGACATTTGGTACAGAAGCAAGTTGAGATAAGTGTTGTGTACAACGCTCTTACTAGCAGCTACCCACAATACAACATTTGGTCAGGCCACTTTCTTCCCTGCTAGTGTTACCTTTGATTATCATAGTGCTATGATCATGTCCACTGGTCGAGCATTGTATTTTTACAGTTTCTTTCCGTCCCTCCTTTGCCCCGACAAGCCCTGCTACGCCATCCTCTCACCAATGACAGCCCAGGGTTTTCCATCTGAAAGGGCTATTTTATTTGTCCCCTAAAAGGCAGGGGGTACTTTATAAACTTAATGCGTGGTTGGTGCAGTGTCACACGTGGCGTTACCGTTGTCGTCCAAGGTATATATTATCATCTAATTACTTTTATGGTCCTTGTCGAAAAAAAGAAACTTTTATGGCTGTCTTAGTAAAACTTCACGTGTAGAGAGATAGTTTAGCATGCTAGTTATGCATGACCATGGCCGCCATGCAATGATGATGATCATGATACTTTCTATCACCTCGTTCGGTCGTCCTACTCATCTTTTCAGACACATGCTTTGTACTATTGCTGAATTAAACTATGCACTCCCCGCAGAAAAAGAAAAGTAAAAAGAATTAAGCTATGCACTGGCTTTGTTAACTGGATACCCAAGCTATGTGAGCGATATTGAAAACTATACTAGTGACTCGTAAACCTTGCAGTCCCAAATAACACACTAATTCATGATGGTGCTTAAAGTGTCCTCCAGGATTAATAAAGGAACTGTCGCTCAGTGGTGTGGTCCTAATGGCATCGGACACATCTTGATGACATGGAAAGTTAATCTGCATTGTAATAGTCATGTTTACTTATTAACTTCGAATAGTACATATTGTACTACTTTGATAACCTAATATATTTAGGGCGAGTGCTAGGCGCCGGTTGGCCGGCCCAAGTTTCGGCCGGTAGGCTAGCAACCGTTCGATTCGACCACTCAGAACCGTCTAATCGTCACTTCGTCTTCTTCAACCTCACGTACACAGGGGGAATCCCTCCTCGTCTCTATGGAGCGCGACTCCGCCTGCCCGTGTGCTGCTCCGGTGAGGGCAGCGGCGACCGGCCGCTCGCACCGCGACGCCTTGCAACGCTGCCCCTCCGTTGCTCATCGAAAAACCTTCCGCCACTCGTCAATTCTGGTTGAAGATCCACCGCCAACAGGTTGCAAACTCCCTTCGTCGCTCCATGGTTGCGGCACTCGATGCGCCACCGCCGCCTTGGCCGTCAGCGCTCGTTGCATGGGATTGCACGAACAGCGGAACAGTAAATGCCTTTGAATTGATGTAGCAAAAAACTTCTCTAGTTGTAGCAAAAACGACGACGGTTGTAGCAAAAGCAACAGTTTGTACCAACCCTAAATGGAGTTGCAGCTCTGGATAACATGGATGTAGCTTCGTACATATACAGTTGTATCATTTACATTTGCCGTTTGCAGCTTCCTGGTCATAGGTTGAAGCCGCATGCCGTCGCCAATCACAAGTTCACCGTCGTTGGGTGCAACATGTCAATCCATTTGTCGTTGCCGGCCAAAATACTGCACATCGGCCAATTGTAGCGAAAAAGCGATACAGTTGTAGAAAAAACATCTGTGGTTCTACCTCGCTTATTGGTTGAAGCAAAAACCAATTGTGGTTCCATCTTTGGCTTCGGTCAGTTGCAGCAAAAAAGAATGTTGGTTCCAGCTTCGTCGTCCGCTCGTCAGGGTTGCAACCATTGTCTTTGTCATCCATGGAGGCTCGTCGGACACCCCTTGGCACGGCGCAGTCCCAGCACCTCCATCGCGGGATCTCCTGACGCACCAAAAAATAGAGGAAGATAGCTAATGGTGCACACGGGAATGGCAGCTCCGGAGAACATCGACGAGGCTGGATGTGCATGGTGAGAGGGAAGCTAAAATATGATAAGGCTTCGTGATTGGCCCCACCACCCCCATGTGTCGCGACTTGGCTTATTGTAGCGCGCGTGGATGCGAACGGCCGAAGCTTCGGCCGGTCCGTCGGCGGGAAACATTTCCCTATATTTAATTACCTAGAGCCATCATATGATTTGTTTTTTTATGGAGAAACATGCAACTTTAAATTAATGAAACCCAAACAACCAATAGGGATAAAAGGTGATGATAAATCGTCTTACAAGGGAAAGAACTAGAAAAGCAAAACAAAACTAATATAAAAGAGATGTGCCGCTTAAAATTGCTCTTACGCCTCTTCAGTCACAACGACTCCGACAAAGGTAATCAAATTTAGGATCTTGATGTAGGGGAAAGAAATGCATTACGCTCATGACTACTATAAGGAAGATTTTGTTGCCACCGTGACAATATCCTGATACCTTAGCCCATTAAAAAATGGGCCATTTGCATTTCTGTCCCTAACTCGAACCACCTACTCAGGTTTGCCCCTAATTTTGAAGCCTGCTCAAATCTGACCATCTGTCGTTAGGTGACCTTATAGAAATGCCCTTCTGTGCCGTTTCCGTTAGGTCAAAGGCCTTTGACCGTCTACCGGACGTTTCCTGGACATTTTGCCCCTGCCTCCATGTGTCACTTACATATGGGACCCACTCAAAGAAAAAAGAAAAAGAAAAAACTCTTTCTCTCACCCCTCTATATCTCACTTACATGTGGGATCAGAAAAAGGAAATGAAGAAATCCTACCAAATTTCACTCTAACTTACACGTGGGGCCTAACAAAAAAATAAACGAAAGAAATAAAGCTATCTCTCTCTCCCGACCTCGCGGTCTCTCTCATCTCCGACGACTATATGTGACGACCGGCGGCCCGGTCCTCGCCCCGCCGCTGCGGCTGGCTCGCTACACTCCTCCGCCAGCTCACCGCACTATGCCGCCAGCTCGCCGCGCACCGCCGCCCTCTCTATCTCTCTTGCTAGGGAACGGCAAAGCAACCATCACCGGCGTTGACTCGCACACACGACCAACGACAGCACAGAGCCCCAATAAAATGGCCGATAGCCCAACCGCTCTCCGGTTCGTCTTGTTGTGTGATTAATTGGATTGGAGCGCCCCATAGTGATGGATCCTTCCTCGTCTTCCCCAGCTCCAGTGTCACACTGCCGCTACCCGATCTCCTCCACCCGTGAGCACCGCCGGCTTACCTCAGGTTCTTGAGCTCTGAAATATCCTCCTGAACATCCTCTGCTACTCACAATTATCCTCGCCTCCCCTAGCATCTATACAGGCGAGCGCCACCCATCACCGCCGCTCAAGCTTGCTGCTGCCCATCCTCCCGGGCACCCCACGTTCTTTGGCCACCCCAGGCCACTGAAGCTTCTCTCCCACATCCTCGCAAGCCCGATCTTACAGCCACTTGACTTCTCCGGCATCCTCCCGTACATCATCGTCGTGTCTTCGTGCATGGGCGCCGACATGTTGTTAATTAGCCTAATCCCAGATTATCCTAAACCATTATTAGTTCTTAATTGACACCCATTTTACATAAGTTGGCCAATGGGTCCAAACCTCAAATAAATCAGTAAATAACGTTTCAGAAAATAATAGAACAATGACATGTGGGCCCTATATAGAGTTTTACCGCTCCATATCTAGTTTTATTTTTATTTTTATTAGTTGGGGCCCATATGTAAGTGAGAGAAAGGGGGTGAGAGAAAGTGTTTTTTCTTTATATTTTTTCTCTGAGTGGGTCCCACATGTAAGTGACACATGGAGGCAGGGGCAAAATGTCTAGGGAATGTCCGGTAGACTGTCAAAGGCCTTTGACCTAACGAAAACGGCACGGACGAGCATTTCTATAAGGTCACCTAATGGCAGAGGGGCAAATTTGAGCATGCTTCAAAATTAGGGGTAAATCAGAGTAGTGGGTTCGAGTTAGGGACACAAATGTAAAAGACCCTTAAGAAATGGGCCCAATGGGGCTCATGTAGGTGTGTAAGGGAAGCTTCAACGCCGACCCTCAAACCTCCCGGAAAATGTCCGGACGCAGATGTCCGGGCCCCACAGGCCTCCAATGTCGACCCCCGTTCGTCTTCGGAGCAGTTCAGACAACAATTTTCCCACAAAGTTGAAACAAACTAGGAGGGTGGCTTTGCCGGAGTCCGGCCACGAGCCCCGTAGGACCCCGACACCCGTGGCGTACCAAAAACTAAGGTGGAGAACCACGCTTTTGTAGATAACCGCACTATTTCCGCGGCAAAATCCCCCACTATCTTCTTCTCTCCCGCCGCTCTCCACCAAATTCCAGCCCTCAACCCCATCTCTTCTTCCTTCCCTCAGCTGATGCATGGACCCAGAGGAGACCCTACCGGAGATGGAGGTGGTGGAGGATCCAATCATCATGATGACCCGAAAGATCAACTTGACGACACGGCAAAATCACCGCGTCAAATCGAAGGCCGCAAAGGAGGATGGTGTGTCTCCAATGTATCTATAATTTATGAAGTATTCATGCCATGTTTACAACAATTTTATATGGTTTTGGTATGATTTGATTAGAACTAACCTGGACTGACGCTGTTTTCAGCAGAACTACCGTGGTGTCATTTTTTGTGCAGAAATAAAAGTTCTCGGAATGGGCTGAAAATATACGATGATTTTTTGTGGACCAAAAGAGACCCCCGAAGCATCGAGGGAGGTCCAGAAGCTTCACGAGGAAGCCACAATCCAGGGGACACACCCTAACCCCCGGGAGGGTGCTCCCGGCTTGTCGTTGCCTCATGGGCCCCCTTGACGTGAGACCGGCGCAAAAAATCATATAAATACCAAAAACCCTAGAAAGAAACCTAGATCAGGAGTTCCGCCGCCGCAAGCCTCTATAGCCACGAAAAATCAGTCTAGGCCCTCTCTGGCACCCTGCCGAAGGGGGCCATCATCACCGGAGGCCATGGAGGAGGATCCCGGACAGGGCCATCATCACCATGGAGGCCAAGGACCAGAGGGAGAACCTCTCCCCATCTAGGGGGAGGCCATGGAGGAGGAAGCAAAAGGGAGAGACTCTCTCCCCCCTCTCTCTCTCAGTGGCGCCGGAGTGCCGCCGGGGGAACCATCACCGCGGTGATCGTCTTTATCAACATCACCATCTTCAGCACCTTCCTCATCTCTTTTAAGCGGTCCACTCTCCCGCACCCCGCTGTAATCGCCTACTTGAACGTGGTGCTTTATGCCACATATTATGATCCAATGATGTGTTGCCATCCTATGATGTTTTGAGTAGATTTCTTTTGTCCTTTGGGTTGATTGATGATCTAAATTGGTTTGAATTGTATGTTTTATTTTGGTGTTGTACTATGGTGCCTTCTTTGCCGCGTACATGTGAAGGATTCCCGCTGTAGGGTGTTGCAATACGTTCATGATTCGGTTATAGTGGGTTGCTAGAGTGACAGAAGCTTAAACCCGAGTAAGGGGGTTGTTGAGTATGGGATAAAGGGGACTTGATACTTTAATGCTATGGTTGGCTTTTACCATAATGATTTTTAGTAGTTCCAATCATAAGTGCATATGATCCAAGTAGAGAAAGTATGTTAGCTTATGCCTCTCCCTCATATAAAGTTGCAATAATGATTACCGATCTTGTTAACAATTGCCTAGGACAATTCCGCACACCGACCCATCATTATTCCACACTCGCTATTTGTAATATATTGTGATATATTCTAACTTTATGATAACAACACCTATTTTATATTTTAGTTCTCTGATATCATGCAAAACTATCCTCTTCATACCCACAACGTAGTTTTATTTCTCGTTTCTAGATGGAAGCAAACGTTCAGTGTATGTAGAGTTGTATCAGTGGCAGATAGGACTTGAGAGAATATTGATCTTACCTTTAGCTCCTTGTCAGTTCGACACTCCATACTTATCACTTCCACCTTTGAAAATTGCTACGATGATTCCTTGCACTTGGGGATTATCAGAGGAAAAGCTCAAGAAATAGAAGGTGGGCGAAGGGCGTGCTGGTGGCAGACGATGCGGTGGGCATGCAGGTCGTGGACATGGTGGAAGTCAGGCCCGGGCCGCGGGCCTCGCCGACTGTGCAGATGCTACCGTGGTCGGAGCATTACAAGACTCCGTACTACTACACCGCCAAGCAGCTAGGTAGGCAGTCACTGGTGTCCGTCGCCGTGTCGTTCATCGTCAACGTCAACATGGCATCACTGCTTTTCTCTGAGTGTTCATCACAGCCGCTTGTTCGGACGCGGATGACATGGGTGGAGCAGATGGGTGCCCGCACACTAGTTGGTGTATGACTCGGTGCCCACCCAGTCTGACACCTACACCCAGCCGGGTATGCAGGAGGACCACACCCAGCTGGGCGCGGATACAAAACAACAAGGTTGGGCTAGCGAACAGTGGGAAGAGGAGGATGATGATGATCCGGAGGATTTCCGTGGCGATTCAAAGAAGAGGGATAGAGGAGAAAGCTTCAACATGCGGGAGGACGAGCTGTTGCGTGTGATACGTCTCCAACGTATCTATAATTTTTTATTGCTTCATGCTATATTATATTCAGTTTTGGATGATTAATGTGCTTTGTTATACACTTTTATATTATTTTTGGGACTAATCTATTAACGGAGGCCCAGCCCAAATTGCTATTCTTTGCCTATTTCAGAGTTTCGCAGAAAAAGAATATCAAACGGAGTCCAAACGGAATGAAACCTTCGGGAACATGATTTTCGAAACAAACGTGATCCAGAGGACTTGGACCCTACGTCAAGAAAGCAACCAGGAGGGCACAAGGTAGGGGGCGCGCCTACCCCCCTTGGCGCGCCCTCCACCCTCGTGGGGCCAACGTTGCTCCTGAGGCGTTTCTTCCTCCTATATATACCTCGTACCCCAAACCAGCGAAGCATCCACAGCCTAATTCCACCACCGCAACCTTACATGCCGTGAGATCCCATCTTGGGGCCTTTTATGGCGTCCTGCCGGAGGGGGCATTGATCACGGAGGGCTTCTACATCAACACCATAGCCTCTCCGATGATGTGTGAGTGGTTTACCTCAGACCTTTGGGTCCATAGTTATTAGCTAGATGGCTTCTTCTCTCTCTTTGGATCTCAATACAAAGTTCTCCACGATTTTCGTGGAGATCTATTCGATGTACTCTTCTTTTGCGGTGTGTTTGTTGAGACCGATGAATTGTGGGTTTATGATCAAGTTTATCTATGAACAATATTTGAATCTTCTCTGAATTCTTTTATGTATGATTGGTTATCTTTGCAAGTCTCTTCGAATTATCAGTTTGGTTTGGCCTACTAGATTGATCTTTCTTGCAATGGGCGAAGTGCTTAGCTTTGGGTTCAATCTTGCGGTGTCCTTTCCGGTGTGATGAGGGGCAGCAAGGCACGTATTATATTGTTGCCATTGAGGATAACAAGATGGGGTTTATATCATATTGCATGAGTTTATCCCTCTACATCATGTCATCTTACTTAAAGCGTTACTCTGTTCTTTTGAACTTAATACTCTAGATGCATCTTTGGATAGCGGTTGATGTGTGGAGTAATAGTAGTAGATGCAGGCAGAGTCGGTCTACTTGTCGCGGACGTGATGCCTATATACATGATCATACCTAGATATTATCATAACTATGCTCAATTCTATCAATTGCTCAACACTAATTTGTTCACCAAGTAATACTTATGCTCTTGAGAGAAGCCACTAGTGAAACCTATGGCCCCAGTCTATTTTCCATCATATTAATCTCCGTCAACAAGCTATTTCTGGCGCCGTTTATTTTGCTTTCTTTACTTTTAGTCTTTATCATAAAAATACCAAAAAATTTATCTTATCATATCTATCACATCTCACTTTCTAAGTGACCGTGAAGGGATTGACAACCCCTTTATTGCATTGGTTGCGAGGTTTTTATTTGTTTGTGTAGGTGAGAGCGACTCGTGCGTGGCCTCCTACTAGATTGATACCTTGGTTCTCAAAAACTGAGGGAAATACTTACGCTACTTTACTGCATCACCCTTTCCTCTTCAAGGGAAAACCAACGCAGTGCTCAATAGGTAGCAAGAAGGACTTCTGGCGCCGTTGCCGGGGAGCCTACGCAAAAGTCAACATACCAAGTACCCATCACAAACTCTTAGCTCCCGCATTACATCATTTGCCATTTGCCTCTCGTTTTCCTCTCCCCCACTTCACTCTTGCCGTTTTATTCGCCCCTTCTTCCCGTATGTCTTTCTGTTTGTGTTTCCACGTGCCTTCTATTTGCTTGCATCTTTGCTTGCTAAGAATCTATTGATATGGATCCACTTAAAGTGTTCTACTTGGATCATCTTCGATCCTTATGCGCTCGTGCTGAAACCCCAACTAGCCTAGTTGATGGGAAATCTTTAGATGAGCATGCTCATTTTGTGCGTCATCGTTTGTGTGAAAAAGGGAGACTCTTATGGAATCAAATAAACAAATTGCTGTGTTATGCTAGGAATCTTTGTGAATTTTTTATATTACTTGTTGCTCTAAGAACCCTAAAAAACACCTCCCCTACCTATGTGAGTTTAATGAAAATGAAATCTTATCTTCTTATGCAAAGGGTGTTTATAGCTACTATGATATTGAACAATTGAAGAATTTGTTGCTTTTAAGGGTTCTTTTGAAGTTGCTTCTTTGATTGAAAAGTATGATATTACTCTTTACAAATCTAAAAATTTTGCCATACTTGAATATTTTTATGAAAACTATGCTCATAATGTCTATGTCAAAGAATTTATTGAAGGAATGACCGTTTCTTCTAAAGAAAATAATGATATACACGAATCTATAGATAATTATGATTCCGATGATTTGATTGAAATATCCCTTGATGAACATGATGCTTGCTATCCTTGTGGCCATGATGCCAATATTTATGAAGATGAATTTGCTATAGTTCCTTGCGTCAAACATGAGATCGTTGCTATTGCACCCATACTTGGAAGTTCCTTCGATGAAAAGCATGATTGCAATGATGTTATCATAAATTCTATTGATGTCAATTGTGCTAATAATATGCAAAACCCTAAGTTTGGGGATGCTAGTTTTGCTATATCCTCTACTTGTTGCAATGATCATGATTGGGGTGATTCTTCTTATGGTCTTGAAAATTTATTTAAGCCCCATGATGAACATGGGATTGATAATAGTGTTTACAATATTATTGAAAGTGGGTTTGGAAGAGTGTCAACTTTAGATCCCACTGTCGGTGTCAAAACCGGCGGATCTCGGGTAGGGGGTCCCGAACTGTGCGTCTAGGCGGATGGTAACAGGAGACAAGGGACACGATGTTTACCCAGGTTCGGGCCCTCTTGATGGAGGTAAAACCCTACATCCTGCTCGATTGATATTGATATTGTGGATGTTTACAAGAGTGGATCTACCACGAGATCAAGGAGGCTAAACCTAGAAGCGAGCCTATGGTATGATTGTAAGGGTTGTTGTGATTCTAGTCCTCACGGACTAAAGCCATCCGGTTTATATAGACACCGGAGAGGGCTAGGGTTACATAGAGTCGGTTACAATGGTAGGAGATCTACATATCCGTATCGCCAAGCTTGCCTTCCACGCCAAGGAAAGTCCCATCCGGACACGGGTGAAGTCTTCAATCTTGTATCTTCATAGTCTTGGAGTCCGGTCGATGATGATAGTCCGGCCAATAATAGTTCGGCTGATGATGGTAGTCCGGCTATCCGGACACCCCTAATCTAGGACTCCCTCAGTAGCCCCTGAACCAGGCTTCAATGACGATAAGTCCGGCGTGTATATTGCTTGGCATTGCAAGCGGGTTCCTCCTCCAAATGATAGAAGATTGTGAACACCAGATAGTGTCGGCTCGCAAAATAAATTCCACATTCCATAGAGAGAATAATAATATATACACAAGTTCAATCTGCGGCGTTTTACGTGGCATGGCGTCACACCACTACCAAGCCATTACTCGAATTGTTTTTACTTTACCACCTCAGCGTGTTTAGCGAGGCGGTTTCCTTAACACGTCTTGTCGAGCGGATCGTGTCTCCCTTAATCCGGGATTCTCATTAATACGGACGTGGGTAACCCAACGCGCCCGTTCGCCCGCCCCTCTATCGGCGAGTCCCAAGCGGTCACGAAGCGGCTCTTGGTATTCTCCTCTTTATAATGGGACCAAGGATCGTTTCTTTTCTTCAATCCTCCATCGAATCCTCTCCCGCCCCAAGTTCCAGCACCTAGAGCTCCAGATTGAGCGCTTGGACTTTCAACGATGTCGGTTCCGACCTCGAGGCGGTGGATGCCCTCCTCCGTCACGAGGAGGGCGTGCTAAAGTTGCGGGAGGCCAAGTACTTGTCTTCGAGATTTACGCTGGGTTGCTGCCGAGGGCAGGCCATCCCACCCCCGAGCCCGGCGAGTATTTCGTTTTCGTATCCCACCTCCGTCGGGGTTTAGGCTTCCCGATGGATCCTTTTGTGAGAGGGCTCATGTTTTATTATGGGTTGGAATTCCACGATTTGGCTCCGGAGTCCATCCTCCATATTTCCGCATTTATTGTCGTCTGCGAAGCCTTCCTCCGCGTCACCCCTCACTTCGGCCTGTGGCTGAAGACCTTTAATGTGGCACCGAAGATGATCGGGGGGCGTCAAGCGGAGTGTGGCGGGGCGGCCATAAGTAAGAGGGCCGATGCCCGTGGCCGTGGCTCCTTCAAGAGGAGCTCGGCCTGTGGCAGCAAGAATGGTTCTATATTACCGTTCGAGGGCGCGAGACAAAGCCACCGCCCTATTCTACCGGGACCTCCACGACGGTTGATGTCGTGGGTCAACCAAGAGCTCAGCGGGGGCCGTCAAAGGGCGTGCCCCTCTTGCGGGCGGTTCGAGGTCTCCTAACGAGGGAGATCGATATGGTGGTGGTGATGCAGGTTATGTTGATTAGGCCTCTCCTGCCCTGCAAACGCGCCGTCCTCTCCGGCTATGGGAGTTCAATCGGAGGGCCCACGGATTCTTCAACACTTCATGGGTATGACACCCACGGAGATGTATAACTTATTCTTGGATCACAAGAGGTGCGTCCGGAATTGACCGAGATGCTGGCCTAAGCTGCAATCGCCGGACACTCAAGTAAGTAGTTCTGAGTCCGGACATACCGTTTGTTTGCCTTTCGATGATTAAACTTTATGACCAACTTCCTTCTACACAGGAGTGGATAAGCGGAAGCAAAATTGATCTGATGTCAGCCCCCTCCCGAGACCGCGCGGATCCGTGCTGGTCCGGATGCTTGAGTTGCGCCTTGAGAGGAAGGCGAAGGGAAAACAAGGAAGCTACTGCCTTGCCTAAGGAGGCTCTTGAAAGAGGGGATCGAAATCCCTCCCCAAGGGAGAAGAGGACTGCCTTGAGGACCGGGGCAAAGCCCTAAGCGGGGAAGAAATCTTGGCGGAGGGTCCTGCGTCCGGGAGGCCCGGCCGCACAATCTCCTTAATGAGTCAGCCCTCCAACGAGCCGTAAGTAGAAAGAAAGAAGTTTTATAATAAGGGACATCCCTATTTGTACTTTTGAGGATAACTAAAGTTTTTACCTTGTAGTTCGGATCTCCGTCCTTCGCAGATGAGCTCGTCTTGGGGGACCTTCGTCCGGAGATGATAGAGAGCGAGGCGCCTCCGTCCGGCGCCCGTCGGATAGGCGGACGAGCTTGAAGTGTCGTCAAGGAGGGAGCCCGGGTTGGCAAAGCTGGATAGTTCAGCGCCAAGCGGTGTCTGGTGAAGGATCTGCTTGAGAAGGCGTCTATCTCGAAAGATCAGCACGCATTGATGAGCATGGTGATTGAAAGGATTTCGTCCGCCAAGGCGCGTTGCATGATGCCGTCGGGGAGTTCTTGGCGGGGTTTGAGAATGCGTAAAATGACACACCTTTTAACAGTTTTGCATATAGAATCGCCTGTATAGATAGTAGCCCACGAGACTCGGTGGGTTGTCGAAATCGACAGCTGCGTCGAGGATCAAAATCGCAGGTTTAAATTCCGTCGTGCCGATGCAGGTGGCGGGTCGTCCGAGGCCAGCCGGACTGATGGAGTTGCTGAACTAAGCGGCAACTCGATGCTGCGGATCACGGACATCACGCTGATCAACGGGAGACTTGATGAGTCGCAAGGTAAGTGTTTATTGCGCGGTCATTTGGTAAGGGGCGAAGCCATCTCCTTACAACATGTGCGTGAAATGCAGATAGTGCCGCTGCGTGGAGAGCCTTGGGCGAACTTGCTCAAGCCGAGGAGCAGGCGGAAGGAGTAATCTGGCGGCCTCGAGGCGGCGAGGAGTTAGCGGCGAAAGGGCCGCCTGCTTGCGGAGCAGGGAAGAGATAGCGAAATGGCCGTGAAGTTAAAAGATGCTACCGACCGCAATGAAGCTCTTGGGAAGGAGCGCCTAGCGGGGCAAGAAGACCTGCGGAAGGCCACCGCAGAAGCCAAGAATGCCCGCTCTGCAATGCGGGCTATGAAGGAAAAAGCTGCGCCGGGCGGGGATATTGTAGGTGGCAAGCCTTTTACTGCTGCGCCAAAGGTTCTGGATCAAAATATGCTCAATGGGCCAAGCTGTGGGGTTCGAGGACCCTTATATGGACTTAGCAGCGAGTGCGGCGGATGCCGTTGTGCATTCGAAGTCGGAAGGATCACAAGGCGGAAGAGCTGTTTTGGTCTCAATTCCATAGTCCGGGCGTTCACTTCGCTGACCGACCATTTGGCTGAGTGGGCTGAGCTAAATAGGTTGTCCGGGCTTGCTATAGCGGATATAGTGACTCATATCCGGCGGATAGGCCCCACCGAAGAGTCATTTTGGCTTATTGCAGCAATTTCTTGGGGCGGTGCCGCATATCAAAGCGATGAAGCGGTCGGCCTGCATAGAGGTCTTGCGGATGGCGCTTCGCCGTGTGAAGACACATTGGACAGAGATGGATGCCACGCTGTTGCGACCCGGGTTCGGATGATAACGGTTACCCGTCGAGCACTATTTTGGCGAAATCTGCGTGGTGCTCGTGTAATAGAGTCACATTGCTCAAAAATGTTACATTCAATGAGCGTTTATATGATGTAAAGCGATATTTATGATGTAAGCGCCTTTTATACTTGTGCGTTCAAGTAATAGAATATCTCCTATCGGCCGTTCATGTATCGTGTGTATAACTTTGAAAGATGGCGATCGTCGGCTTCAGCCCCCACGCACAAGGTGCGGGGTGTTTAAAAAAAAGCGTTTTCACACTTAATCCGGCGTCTTGGTCACTGTAAAGGAGGTGGTAGCGTAACAAGCGAGGCAACGGACTATAATGCTTTATCACTTTCACTTAGCCATGGAGTTCGAGGGTGGGGCTATGACATAGCCCCAGGGAGCCTACACGCTCTCCGAATTGAGCGTATGTGCTGGCCGAAAGCGGCCCTTCGTCCAGCGGAGGAATCCTAAACATTCCCAAGGTCGATTGAGTGGTTGACCAGTCTCTCGCTATATCGGCGATCGTTTTGGCTTTCTCTCTTGAGGTGCTCGCCCAGCCGAGGCTGGGGCACAATCGCATAGTTCTCCTTGGCGGCGTTAGCCGATAATCTGACGTAAGGCAGCAAAACACGAGGCGGGCAAACCCAACATTTGACCAAAGACATGATTCGGAGCTGATGCATATAAGGCCTAGCTCGAGGCGCCGAACACTCCGAAGGTGTTCGGTCTTTATAATAGCGGGCAAAACAAAGCCCTAAGCCCCTTGTGTCGAGTGCGGCAGGTTCTTACAGCGCCCGATGCCAAACGCCGATCTCCACTCTGGTTATAATGATAAACCAGGGATTATAGCAACAAGAGACAGAAGAAAGGTTTACGTAGGGTCTTAGTGCGAAAAGAGTCCTTGCAACGGGTCCCTCTGCACTTCTGCGCTGTGTCTCCGTTGTGCCGTATCACGGCCAGGTGTGCACGCTGTTCATCTGTAAAAAGAGAGGAACTTGGTTGGAAAAGAAATCGTGCGAAAAGTATAAAAATTGAAATATAGATTAAGAAGGCTGAGCCTATGCTAGCTCGATTATGGCTTATATGTGCAAACCCTTGTGAAAGGATGTGCGGCGGGTAGCCCTAGCTTATTTATTTCGGACTCGTCCAGCCGTGTCCGGGTCTCGAGCGACCTTATAATGAAATGATGCCACGTGGACGGGCATTTTAAGCGTAAGAGACAGCGTAATGTGGTATTGCATTGAAGCGGAAAGCTTCCGTCCCAATGATGCTTGATAGCTATTTGTAAATGGGGCGACATGAAAGGTTAGCTTTTCTCGTCGGAAGTTGTCGGTGACCGACACAACTTCTAGTAATAATGAAACTTCTTTTTGGCGCAAGGGCTGGCGCCACTCCTTTGAAGGAAGTGCGGCTATGCGGTTGTAGTAGGGTTTATCCCAACTTGCGGATTGTGTCCGAAATAGCAGGTTCAAGTCCTTGCCGCCGTCCATCAAAACCTCGTTAATTGCAGTCCGTCTATTATGGGATCCAATATCGGGCAGTCTATCCTGTGTTCCGGATATACGGACTAATCCGGATGATCGAAAGTGATTGGTTTTGACGTCAATCTCGGTCCACTGGGTGGATCGTGTGACACTTGTCTTAGCAAGTGCCATGTTGGCTTTCCGTACTATCACGTGAAGCGAGTTTACTGTTTTGACTTCTTGTGGGAAAGTCTTTTGACTTCGGTGCTCTGCTTTGGTGGGGTTCGTCGTCGTCCTCGCTTGGCACATCGAGCCCCTTGTTATGCAGCGTTGAGTCTGCGGACTGTTTGAAAACCAACAATTTCGGTTGGTATGGTTTGAGGCCTTAGAATCTTGTGGATTGACATATCCGATCTAAAATTTTGTTTAAATTTGATAGCTCGTCTGTTCTCCTTAAGAGGCTGTGTTGTATTGTTTGGCATGAGCTTTTGAATCCGGCATTGACCGCCGTGCCCTTTGGGCTTTTTTATTCAGCGCTGGTCTTTCCTGCGCCGTGTTGTCCGTTCCATCTCGATCTCGGATGTACTCGGTCGCTGGTGCTGCATCTTGCTAGCCGCTGTCTTCTCTAGCAAAAGCGCGTCATGAGGCTTGTTAGCGCGGCCATTGTTCTTGGCTTCTCTTGGCGAGGTGTCTGGCGAGCCATTCGTCTCGGACGTTGTATTTAAAAGCTGCTAGGGCTTCTGCGTCCGGACAGTTGACTATTTGGTTCTTTTGGTAAGGAACCTGTTCGAATTTTGCTACCGACTCTCCGGGCTGTTGGATTATATGACTCAGATCGTCGCATCCGGAGGCGGACATAAGTCCCTTGAAAATTTGCTCTAAACACGTCCTCAAGCTCTTCCCAACTTCCAACAGTATTTTCTCGGGAGGCTTTTGAGCCAATGCCGAGCTGGCCCTTTGAGCTTGAGGGTAGGTATTTAATGGCGTGGAGATCATCTCCTCTAGCCATGTGTATGTGTAGTATGTAATCTTCTATCAGACTCAGGGTCTCATTGTGCGTCGTATGCCTCTATGTTTATGGGTTTGAACCTGCTGGAAATTCATGATCCAGCACCTCATCGGTAAAACATAGCGGGTGTCGGCGCCCACATTTGGGTGTGCCGCTGTCTTGAACACACAATAAATGGTGTGTTACTTCTGGGGTCCTCTTTTTGGCCCGTAGATGGACCTAGTTGGGCCGTCCGTTTTCCAGGATTATAATTCGGCTGTGTGCAGCCCGCTTGTCGCTTTGGGCTGTCATCGGCCGTCTATCCGCCAGCGGCCTCTTTATTTTTTGACTGTGAAGGCTCTATGGCTTCCTCGTCAAATTCTGGCAGCAACTTGCGCTTCGGGTAGCTCTTAGTTTGATGGCCATTGCCATATTTGTCTACAGTCTTGAATACTTTGCTCCACTTCATTCTGAGCGTGTCTTCTGCTGTTTTGAGCTTCCGTTTCGCCTTCTTCAAACTTCTTGCAGTGGCGACGAGTTTTTTGTGTATGTTCTTATGCTCCGGTGTTGATTCCGGACTGTTGATTGCTCCGTGAAGGGGTTGATTATCCGGCTCGTCCTGTTCGTCGTCCGCCGGTTTGCCCTGCTCTATCGCTGGGTCGTTAGGAAGGCTGCTTTGATCGAGGCGGGACTTAGGGCGGCGTCTACGTCGCCGTTTTGGCTCTTTATCGGCGAGATTATCCTCTGCCGCGTTCCGTTGTTCCTCGTTATCGCTTCCCTTTGGGGTGTCCATCATGTATATGTCGTATGACGAGGTGGTCTTCCAGTGTCCTGTAGGCACTGGTTCTTGGTAGTCTCCGGCATCGTCGTCCATACCGTCGATGTCTTCGGAGTCGTAGTCGGTTAAATCGTCGGCGGTGGCTCTGAAGTGGGTGGTGGGTGGGCTCTGAATTTCTTCGTCGTCCGCGTCCCAACCGTCCCGGCCGTGGTTCGGCCAGGGCTCTCGAGATAGCGAGAGATGCTTGATGAATTTATGATATCGCGAAGGGCGAGTCTGAAAAGATGTCCGCAGCGGTGAATTCCATGATCGGCGCCAATCGGTTTCGACCGGCGGGGCGCGGGAGGTTGGTCCGGCGAGAGTCCGGTACCTCGAGTCATGAGCTTTATGCGGGACAAGGTAAGTGTTCGGCTCCATCGCCGTGAAGTTGCAGCTCGAGGCAATGTCCAGCCATCCGTCCTCGATCCGAGCGATCGGCTCCGGACTATGGGTCGGGCGGATTAAATGTCTTGACCTCAAGGTGCTGTCCGGTGGCGAGTTAGGTCATGCCCATCGTGACAGCGCGACACGCTTCGGCTGTGGCTCAGATCCATCGAAGATCAAGTCCCGCGGATATCGGCCGCGAAGTTTAAACTTCAAACCTGACACGGCGGCCGGGCGTAGCTTCGATCTGCTCCGGATGGCCAAGTGAGTTGGCCCTTGATCTGAAGCCGTCGAATCTGAAGATCTGTCCGGGAGAAAAGTCTCACCCAGGACTGCGTCGTTGTTGATTGAAGAGGCCATCAAACCTATCGGTGATGACACGGAGGAACTCTCAATGAAAGCACCAATGTCGGTGTCAAAACCGGCGGATCTCGGGTAGGGGTCTGAGCTGTGCGTCTAGGCGGATGGTAACGGGAGACAAGGGACACGATGTTTACCTGAGTTTGGGCCCTCTTGATGGAGGTAAAACCCTACGTCCTGCTTTCGATTGATATTGATATTTTGGATGTTTACAAGAGTGGATCTACCACGAGATCAAGGAGGCTAAACCTAGAAGCTAGCCTATGGTATGATTGTAAGGGTTGTTGTGATTCTAGTCCTACGGACTAAAGCCATCCGTTTATATAGACACGGAGAGGGCTAGGGTTACATAGAGTCGGTTACAATGGTAGGAGATCTACATATCCGTATCGCCAAGCTTGCCTTCCACGCCAAGGAAAGTCCCATCCGGACACGGGGTGAAGTCTTCAATCTTGTATCTTCATAGTCTTGGAGTCCGGTCGATGATGATAGTCCGGCCAATAATAGTTCGGCTGATGATGGTAGTCCGGCTATCCGGACACCCCCTAATCCAGGACTCCCTCACCCACTATTTTGGAAGAGTGTCAACTTTGCATGCATGTGGATCGTGTTGAAAATATTATATGTGATAGCTATTTTTTGAATTTTGTTATGATCCCACATGTAATTATTATGAGAGAGGAAAATATGGTTGTAGAAATTTTCATGTTACTAGATTACCTCTCGTTATGTTGAGATTGCTTTCCGCTTCCTTGCATATGCTAGTTTTCGCTTGCCTTGATAATTTGTTTGCCTATAAGATGCCTATGCATAGGAAGTATGTTAGACTTAGATGTGTTTGTCATGTGCTATTTGATGCTCTCTTTATGCTTCAACTCTTGTCTCTCATGTGAGCATCACTAAAATTATTAATGCCTAGCTAGGGGCGTTAAATGATAGCGCTTGTTGGGGGGCAACCCAATTTTATTTTTATTTTTTTTCTTTTTGCTTCTGTTTAGGAATAAATCTTTGATCTAGCCTCTGGTTAGATTTGTTTTTATGTTTTAATTAGTGTTTGTGCCAAGTTAAACCTATATGATCTTCTTGGAGAGAGAAGTGCATATTTCAACCCTCAACTTCTGCCTTACTCTAATATACACCCCTCAACTTCAAAACCGTCTAATCTACAACCCCCAACTCTCAAAACCATCGAAGATTCAACCCTGAGACCAGTTTTGACCCTGTTGACCGGTTTTGAACCCGTTGACCGCCCAGTAAGCGTGCAACATCAGCGACACTGTTCATAAATTCATTTTTTGAAACTTTTCCCCCCAAAAAACTGAGAAATTCAATTTCCAGGGGAAAAAATCCTGCGTGAACAGTAAATCCAAAAAATACAAAAAGCACCATTTTTTGAGGAAAAAATAAATTTTTGTCTCGTGAATAGTAACTCGGAAAAAGTTTGAAAAAAAATATAAAAAGTATTAGCACAAAATTTCGAAAATTCCTAGTTTTCACACCTGTGAACAGTACTAGTGGAACGAAAAACTTCAACTGTACTGTTCACGCAGAGGAAAACGAAATCCCAAAATTACTGTTCACGTGGCGGAAATGTTTTTTGGCAGAAAATGAACAGCGTTATGAACAGTGTCGCTCGTGTGGCACGCTGACTGGGCGGTCAACGGGTTCAAACCCGGTCAACAGGGTCAAAACCAGTCTCAGGGTTGAATCTTAGACGGTTTTGAGAGTTAGGGGTTGTAGATTAGACGGTTTTGAAGTTGAGGGGTGTATATTAGACTAGCGCAAGAGTTGAGGGTTGAAATATGCACTTCTCTCTCTTCTTGGATGATAGTTATTTGATCTTGCTGAAAGTTCCAGAAACTTTCTGTTCACGAAAATAATTGTTAAAAATCACCAGAACGAGATAAAATATTGATTCCAATTGCTGCTGATCAATGAACAAATTGTCTAGGTCTTCCTATTTTGGCTGAATTTTTGGAGTTCCAGAAGTTTGTGTTAGTTACAGATTACTACAGACTGTTCTGTTTTTGACAGATTCTGTTTTTCGTGTGTTGTTTGCTTATTTTGATGAATCTGTGGCTAGTAAGATAGTTTATAAACCATAGATAAGTTGGAATACAGTAGGTTAAACACCAATATAAATAAATAATTAGTTCATTACAGTACCTTGAAGTGGTGTTTTGTTTTCTTTCGCTAACAGAGCTCACGAGATTTTCTGTTAAGTTTTGTGTTGTGAAGTTTTCAAGTTTTGGGTAAAAGATTTGATGGATTATGGAACAAGGAGTGGCAAGAGCCTAAGATTGGGGATGCCCATGGCACCCCAAGATAGTCCAAGTACACCAAAAATCCAAAGCTTGGGATGCCCCGGAAGGTATCCCCTCTTTCGTCTACTTCCATCGGTAACTTTACTTGGAGCTATATTTTTATTCACCACATGATATGTGTTTTGCTTGGAGCATCTTGTATGATTTGAGTCTTTGCTTTTTAGTTTACCACAATCATCTTTTCTGTACACACCTTTTGAGAGAGACACAAATGATTCAGAATTTATTAGAATACTCTTTGCGCTTCACTTATATCTTTTGAGCTATATAGTTTTGCTCTAGTGCTTCACTTATATCTTTTTTAGAGCGCGGCGGTGGATTTGTTCTATAGAAACTATTATTCTCTCATGCTTCACTTATATTATTTTAAGAGTCTTAAACAACATGGTAATTTTCTTAAGCAGGAAAATTAATCCTAATATGCTAAGTATTCAAGACTAGTAAAAAACTTTCTTATGAGTCTGCTGAATACTAAGAGAAGTTTGATGATTGATGATTGTTTTGAGATATGGAGGTAGTGATATTAAAGTTGTGCTAGTTGAGTAGTTGTGAAATTGAGAAATACTTGTGTTGAAGTTTGCAAGTCCCGTAGCATGCACGTATGGTAAACGTTATGTAACAAATTTGAAACATGAGGCCCAGCCCAAATTGTAGTTTTTTGCCTATTTCAGAGTTTCGTAGAAAAAGAATATCAAACGGAGTCCAAACGGAATGAAACCTTCGGGAACGTGATTTTCGGAACAAACGTGATCCAGAGGACTTGCACCCTACGTCAAGAAAGCAACCAGGAGGGCACAAGGTAGGTGGGGGGGGGCACCCTCCACCCTCGTGGGGCCCATGTTGCTCCACCGACGTACTTCTTCCTCCTATATATACCTACGTACCCCCAAACCAACAGAAGCATCCACGAAAACCTAATTCCACCGCAGCAACCTTCTCAGACCACGAGATCCCATCTTGGGGCCTTTTCCGCGTCTGCCGGAGGGCGATGATCACGAAGGGCTTCTACATCAACACCATAGCCTCTTCGATGATGTGTGAGTAGTTTACCTCAGACCTTTGGGTCCATAGTTATTAGCTAGATGGCTTCTTCTCTCTCTTTGGATCTCAATACAAAGTTCTCCATGATTCTCGTGGAGATCTATTCGATGTAATCTTATTTTGTGGTGTGTTTGTTGAGACCGATGAATTGTGGGTTTATGATCAATTTTATCTATGAACAATATTTGAATCTTCTCTGAATTCTTTTATGTATGATTGGTTATCTTTGCAAGTCTCTTCGAATTATCAGTTTGGTTTGGCCTACTAGATTGATCTTTCTTACAATGGGAGAAGTGCTTAGCTTTGGGTTCAATCTTGTGGTGTCCTTTCCCGGTGGATGGGGCAGCAAGGCACGTATTGTATTGTTGCCATCGAGGATAACAAGATGGGGTTTATATCATATTGCATGAGTTTATCCCTCTACATCATGTCATCTTACTTAAAGCGTTACTCTGTTCTTTTGAACTTAATACTCTAGATGCATGCTGGATAGCGGTTGATGTGTGGAGTAATAGTAGTAGATGCAGGTAGGAGTCGGATTACTTGTCGCTGACGTGATGCCTATATACATGATCATACCTAGATATTATCATAACTATGCTCAATTCTATCAATTGCCCAACACTAATTTGTTCACCCACTGTAATACTTATGCTCTTGAGAGAAGCCACTAGTGAAACCTATGGCCCCCAGGTCTATTTTCCATCATATTAATCTCTCGTCAACAAGCTATTTCTGGCGCCGTTTATTTTGCTTTCTTTACTTTTAGTCTTTATCATAAAAATACCAAAAAATTATCTTATCATATCTCACTTTCGTAAGTGACTGTGAAGGGATTGACAACCCCTTTATTGCGTTGGTTGCGAGGTTTTTATTTATTTGTGTAGGTGCGAGGGACTCGTGCGTGGCCTCCTACTGGATTGATACCTTAGTTCTCAAAAACTATGGAAAATACTTACGCTACTTTACTGCATCACCCTTTCCTCTTCAAGGGAAAACCAACGCAGAGCTCAAGAGGTAGCAGTGTGATGCATGGTTGGCTACCTAGTCTCGTTTCGATCCATGGCACTGAGCAAAAGCGCACAACCTTTTGGGCCAACATTCATACTTGGTTCCACGAACACAAACATTTCACGCGGTACTCTGACGCGGTCATCCGCAACCGTTAATCAAAGTCCCTCAACCATTGATGATGAAGGAAATATGCCCTATAGGCAATAATAAAGTTGTTATTTATATTTCCTTATATAATGATAAATGTTTATTATTCATGTTAGAATTGTATTAACCGGAAACTTGATACATGTGTGGATACATAGACAAAACAAAATGTCCCTAGTATGCCTCTACTTGACTAGCTCGTTAATCAAAGATGGTTAAGTTTCCTGACCATAGACATTTGTTGTCATTTGATCAACGTGATCAGATCACTAGAGAATGATGTGATTTACAATACCCATCCGTTAGCTTAGCATAATGATCGTTAAGTTTTATTGCTATTGCTTTCTTCATGACTTATACATGTTCCTCTGACTATGAGATTATGCAACTCCCGAATACCGGAGGAACACCTTGTGTGCTATCAAACGTCCTGGCGTATCTGGGTGATTATAAAGATGCTCTCAGGTGTCTCCGAAGGTGTTTGTTCTGTTGGCATAGATCAAGATTAGGATTTGTCACTCCGTGTATCGGAGGGGTATCTCTGGGCCCTCTCGGTAATGCACATCACTATAAGCCTGCAAGCAATGTGACTAATGAGTTAGTTACAGGATGACGCATTACAGAACGAGTAAATAGACTTTCGGTAGTTAGATTGAACTAGGTATGAGGATACCCACGATCGAATCTCGGGAAAGTAACATACCGATGACAAAGGGAATAACGTATGTTGTTATGCGTTTTGACCGATAAAGATCTTTGTAGAATATGTATGATCCAATATGAGCATCCAGGTTCCGCTATTGGTTATTGACCGGAGATGTGTGTTGGTCATGTCTACATAGTTCTCGAACCCGTAGGGTCCGCACGCTTAACGTTCGATGATGATTTGTATTATGAGTTATGTGATTTGATGACCGAAGTTTGTTTGGAGTCCCAGATGAGATCACGGACATGACGAGGTCTCGAAATAGTCGAGAGGTAAAGATTGATATAATGGAAGGCTATACTTGGACAAAAGAATGGTTCCGAGTGATTCGGGTATTTTCCGGAGCACCGGAGAGTTACGGGAATTCGCTGGGGAAGTTAATGGGCCTTATTGGGCTTTAGTGGAGAGAGGGAAGAAGGGCCACGAGGTGGCGCGCGCCTCCCCCCTGCCCAAACCGAATTGGACAAGGGGTGGGGGCGCGGCCCCCCTTTCCTTCTCCCTCTCGCTCCTTTCCTTCTTTCCTACTCCGAAAAGGAAAGGGAATTCTACTAGGACTTGGGAGTCCTAGTAGGACTCCCTACACCTGGCGTGCCCCTAGAAGGGCTGGCCTCTCTCCCTCCCTCCTTTATATACATGGGCAAGGGGCACCCCAAAGGCACTCCAAGATTTGTCTTAGCCGTGTGCGGTGCCCCCCTCCACAGTTACACACCTCGGTCATATCGTCGTAGTGCTTAGGCGAAGCCCTGCGCCGGTAACTTCATCATCACCATCACCATGCCGTCGTGCTGACGGAACTCTCCCTCATCCTCAGTTGGATCAAGATCTCGAGGGACGTCATTGTGCTGAACGTGTGCTGAACAGGGATGTGCCGTACATTCTGTACTTGGATCGGTTGGATCGTGAAGACGTTCGACTACATCAACCGCGTAACTAAACGCTTCCGCTTTCGGTCTACGAGGGTACGTGGACACACTCTCCCGTCTCATTGCTATGCATCTCTGATGACCCACAAGTATAGGTGATCTATCGTAGTCCTTTCGATAAGTAAGAGTGTCGAACCCAACGAGGAGCAGAAGGAAATGACAAGCGGTTTTCAGTAAGGTATTATCTACAAGCACTGAAATTATCGGTAACAGATAGTTTTGTGATGAGGTAATTTGTAACGGGTAACAAGTAATAAAAGTAAATAAGGTGCAGCAAGATGGCCCAATCCTTTTTGCAGCAAAGGACAAGCCTGGACAAACTCTTATATAAAGGAAAACGCTCCCGAGGACACATGAGAATTATCGTCAAGCTAGTTTTCATCACGCTCATATGATTCATGTTCGTTATGTTGATAATTTGATATGTGGGTGGACCGGTGCTTGGCTATTGCCCTTTAGTTGGGCAAGCACCCCACTTATGATTAACCCCTATTGCAAGCATCTGCAACTACAAAAGAAGTATTAAGGTAAACCTAACCATAGCATGAAACATATGGATCCAAATCAGCCCCTTACGAAGCAAAGCATAAACTAGGGTTTAAGCTTCTGTCACTCTAGCAACCCGTCATCTACTTATTACTTCCCAATGCCTTCCTCTAGGCCCAAACAATGGTGAAGTGTCATGTAGTCGACGTTCACATAACACCACTAGAGGAAAGACAACATACATCTCATCAAAATATCGAACGAATACCAAATTCACGTGACTACTTATAGCAAGACTTCTCCCATGTCCTCAGGAACAAACGTAACTACTCACGAATCATATTCATGTTCATAATCGGAGGGGTATTAATATGCATAAAGGATCTGAACATATGATCTTCCACCAAATAAACCACCTAGCATCAACTACAAGGAGTAATCAACACTACTAGCAACCCACAGGTACCAATCTAAGGTTTTGAGACAAAGATTGGATACAAGAGATGAACTAGGGTTTGAGAGGAGATGGTGCTGGTGAATATGTTGATGGATATTGACCCCCCCCCCCCGATGAGAGGATCGATGGTGATGACGATGGTGATGATTTCCCCCTCCCGGAGGGATGTTTCCTCGGCAGAACAGCTCCGCCGGAGCCCTAGATTGGTTTCGTCAGGTTCCGCCTCGTGGCGGCGGTGCTTCATCCCGAAAGCTTCCTCCTGATTTTTTCCAGGGTGAAAGACTTCATATAGCAAAAGATGGGCATCGGAGGCCTGCCAGGGGGCCCACGAGGCAGGGTGCGCGCCCAGGGGGTAGGGCACGCCCCCACCCTCGTGGACAGGATGTGGCCCCCCTCTGGTGCTTTCTTCGCCCAATATTTTTAATATATTCCAAAACTGACTTCTGTGTAGTTTCAGGACTTTTGGAGTTGTGCAGAATAGGTCTCTAATATTTGCTCCTTTTCCAGCCAAGAATTCCGGCTGCCGGCATTCTCCCTCTTCATGTAAATCTTGTAAAATAAGAGAGAAAAGGCATAAGTATTGTAAAATGAGGTGTAATAACAGTCCATAATGCAATAAATATTGATATAAAAGCATGATGCAAAATGGATGTATCAACTCCCCCAAGCTTAGACCTCGCTTGTCCTCAAGCGGAAGCTGATAACGAAAAATATGTCCACATGTTTAGAGAAAGAGGTGCCGATAAAATAGAATATGTACACGAGGGCATCATGATCATTCTTATGAAAGCAACATATATATATATATATATATATATATATATATATATATATATATATATATATATATATTGTCATATGATTTCTTATGCTAAAGTAACAATCTATTCACAACGTCAAGTATGAATCGAAACTTCATTGAAAACTAACAAACTATGATCTCGGTAATTGAAGCAATTGCAATTTATCATAACATCGTAAAGAGTCAATATAAGAGCTTTTCAGCAAGTCCACATACTCAACTATCATTTAGTCTTTCACAATTGATAACACTCACGCAATACTTATGGGTATGGAGTTTTAATCGACACAGAGAAAGATAGGGCTTATAGTGTTGCCTCTCAACCTTTTACGAAGGGTAATGTCAACGATAATAGTTCATGATAACTTGCATCCAATTGGATATATATATATATATATATATATATATATATATATATATATATATATATATATATATATATATATATATATATATATATAGGATCTTTCAACACAATGTGCTTGCCAAAGGATAAAGTGTAAAAGGAAAGGTGAAGATTTCATGACTCTTGCATAAGACATAAAGCAAAAATAAAGGATAGGCCCTTGGCAGAGAAGTAGAGGTTGTCATGTGCTTTTATGGTTGGATGCACAAAATCTTAATCTGAAAGAACGTCACTTTATATTGCCACTTGTGATAGGGACCTTTATTATGCGATCAATAAACTTTTATTGCTTCCATATCACAAGATCGTATAAAGCTTATTTTATCCACACTAATAGATCATACATATTTAGAGAGCAATTTTTATTGCATGCAACAATGACAACTTACTTGAAGGATCTTAACCAATCCATAGGTAGATATGGTGGACTCTCATGGCAAAACCGGGTTTAAGGATATTCGGAAGCACAAGTAGTATCTCTATTTGGTGCAAAGAATTTGGCTAGCATGAGGGGGAAAGGCAAGCCCAACATGTTGGATGATCCATGACAATATACTTTATTTCGAATATAAGAAAACCTAACCCACTACGTTGTCTTCCTTGTCCAACATCAACTTTTTATTATGTCATATCTTAATGAGTGGTCACAATCATAAAAGATGTCCAAGATAGTATATTTATATGTGGAAACCTCTCTTTCTTTATTACTTCCTATTAATTGCAACGATGACCAAAACTATGTTTGTCAACTCTCAACAACTTTTATTCATCATACTCTTTTATATGTGAAGTCATTACTCTCCATAAGATCAATATGATATCTTTTGTTCTTTTTATTCTTTCTTTTATTCCTTCAAGATCATGGCAAGATAACCAAGCCTTCGACTCAAAACTAATCTTTATTATATATAGCTCACGGACTCGATTACATGGAAAGATCATAAAGCAAAACTCAAAACTAAATCATACTAAAACATTATTCTACTAGATCAAGATATTACCAAAAGGATCAAACTAAGAAAAACGGTAAAGTTAGGAGTGTGATGGTGATACGATACAGGGGCACCTCCCCCAAGCTTGGCAATTTCCAAGGGGAGTGCCCATACCCATGTATTTATGTCTCTTTCTTTGGAGGTGGTGCTGAAGGGATTGTTGATGACGTAGGCTTGTTGTCCAACATCGAGCGTAGGAGGTACTCCAACTTACAAATAATGCCCTTGAGTGCGGTGATATGCTCTTGCAACAGAATAATTTCACGAGTTAGATACTTGTTCCGCACCCAAACTATTTCAATTATCGGTGTACAAAAGAAGGGGCGCACCTTTGTACCCCTTTACCTGTGCAGACGATCGAGTCATATACAGCCACATCAAGCAGAGCAGGGGAGGTGAACAGAGGTAAAACCGAAGCCCGAGGCAGCCAATACAACGCCAAGGCCAAGGACACAAAGAAGTAGAAGGACGAAGCAGGCTCCCCCGGCAAGACCCTTGCCGGGGCATCCTCAGCAGCCCCGACAAGACCCTTTCCAGGGCGGCTCGCCCCCACCAGTGGAACGCACCACCCTTGAGCCCACGGTTTCCAACACCATCAACTACGTTGGGCCAGGGCACGGGAAGCACCTCCGTGGTGGCATGCAGATCTTTATGAAGACAAGGAATGTTCAAGATCAGATGAGGATTGGAAGACAACGATCCTCGGCAAGATCCTTGCCGAGGAAAGCCACGAGACCCCCGGCAAGATCCTTGCCGGGGACGACAGCACGCCACGGCAAGGCCCTTGACGGGCCACCCGGCAAGGCCCTCACCAGGGGCGCCAGCGGGGCCACAGCCAGGCCTGCACCAACCAAGTCACCACCGCCATTCGCATGCAGCTGCCAGCCCAACCAGCTGGGCAGGCACCTGCATGGCAACATGCGCCTTCGGGCCAACTCAAGCTGCGCTGTGTGGCGGCATGCAGATCTTCATGAAGGCTCCACCACCGCGCCACCTCAACTGCCTGCCTGCCTACATGGCACCGCATGCATCGCTAGCCAGGGCGCATGTCGAAGCAAGGAGGAGCGGCGACAGACGGGACGGGCCTCGCTCCCGTCCCCGATAAAACTAGGGGACACCTCAGCGGCACATTAAATGCGTCTTATCCTGTAATGCGAGCGATGAACTCGCAATATTGTACGCCTTTCTGAAGGAAATATGCCCTAGAGGCAATAATAAAGTTATTATTTATTTCCTTATTTCATGATAAATGTTTATTATTCATGCTAGAATTGTATTAACGGAAACATAATACATGTGTGAATACATAGACAAGCAGTGTCACTAGTATGCCTCTACTAGACTAGCTTGTTAATCAAAGATGGTTAAGTTTCCTAACCATAGACAAAGGAGTTGTCATTTGATTAACAAGGTCACATCATTAGTTGAATGATCTGATTGACATGACCCATTCCATTAGCTTAGCATCCGATCCTTTAGTATGTTGCTATTGCTTTTATCCATGACTTATACATGTTCCTATAACTATGAGATTATGCAACTCCGTTTACGGAGGAACACTTTGGTACTACCAAACGTCTACAACGAATCGGGGTGATTATAAAGGAGTACTACAGGTGTCTCCAAAGGCAGATGTTGGGTTGGCGTATTTGAGATTAGGATTTGTCACTCCGATTGTCGGAGAGGTATCTCTGGGCCCTCTCGGTAATACACATCACTAAGCCTTGCAAGCATTACAGCTAATGAGTTAGCTGTGAGATGATGTATTACGGAATGAGTAAAGAGACTTGCCAAGATGCTTGAGATTGAACTAGGTATTGGATACCGACGATCGAATCTCGGGCAAGTAACATACCGATGACAAAGGGAACAACGTATGTTGTTATGCGGTCGACCGATAAAGATCTTCGTAGAATATGTAAAGAGCCAATATGGGCATCCAGGTCCCGCTATTGGTTATTGACCGAGGCGTGTCTCGGCCATGTCTACATTGTTCTCGAACCGTAGGGTCCGCACGCTTAAGGTTTTGATGACGGTTATATTATGAGTTTGTGTATTTTGATGTACGAAGGAGTTCGAGTCCGGATGTGATCACGGACATGACGAGGAGTCTCAAATGTTCGAGACATAAAGATTGATATATTGACGGCTATATTCGGACACGGAAAGGTTCGGAAGTTTCGGAGAAAACGGAGTGCCGGAGGGTTACGGAACCCCGGGAAGTAATGGGCCTTATTGGGCCAAGAGGGAGAGAGGGCTGCACCAGGAGGTGGCGCGCCCCCCATGGGGAGTCCGACTGGACAAGGAGGGGGGGCACGCCCCTTTCCTCTCCCTCTCTCTCTCTTCCTTCCCCTTCCCTCTTCCTAGTAGGACTAGGAAAGGGAGTCCTACTCCTACTAGGAGGAGGACTCCTCCCTCCCTTGGCGCGCCTCCTAGGGCCGGCCGGCCCTCCCCCTTGCTCCTTTATATACGGGGGCGGGGGGGCACCCTAGAACACACAAGTTGATCTTCGTGATCGTTCCTTAGCCGTGTGCGGTGCCCCCCTCCACCATATTCCACCTCGGTCATATTGTAGCGGTGCTTAGGCGAAGCCCTGCGACAGTAGAACATCAAGATCGTCACCACGCCGTCGTCTTGTGGAACTCCTCCCGACGCTTTGCTGGATCGGAGCCGGGGATCGTCATCGAGCTGAGCGTGTGCCAAGAACTCGGAGGTGCGGAGTAACGGTGCTTGGATCGGTCGGATCGTGAAGACGTCTGACTACATCAACAGCGTTGATATAACGCTTCGCTTTCGGTCTCACGAGTGCGTGGACGGACACTCTCCCCTCTCGTTGCTATGCCATCACCATGGTCTTGCGTGTTCGTAGGAAATTTTTGAAATTACTCGTTCCCCAACAGATGGCATCGAGCCAGGTTTTATGCGTTGATGTCATATGCACGAGTAGAACACAAGTGAGTTGTGGGCGATATAAGTCATACTGCTTACCAGCATGTCATACTTTGGTTCGGCGGTATTGTGAGATGAAGCGGCCGGACCGACATTACAGCGTCACGCTTCACGCGAGACTGGTTTCACCGCTGCGAGCACTAGTTGCTTAAAGGTGACCGGCGGGTGTCTGTCTCTCTCACTTTAGTTGAACCGAGTGTGGCTCGCCCGGTCCTTGCGAAGGTTAAAACAGCACTAACTTGACAAACTATCGTTGTGGTTTTGATGCGTAGGTAAGAACGGTTCTTGCTCAGCCCGTAGCAGCCACGTAAAACTTGCAACAACAAAGTAGAGGGCGTCTAACTTGTTTTTGCAGGGCATGTTGTGATGTGATATGGTCAAGGCGTGATGCTATATTTTATTGTATGAGATGATCATGTTTTGTAACCGAGTTATCGGCAATGGCGGAGCCATATGGTTGTCGCTTTATTGTATGAAATGCAAGCGCCATGTAATTGCTTTACTTTATCACTAAGCGGTAGCGATAGTCGTAGAAGCAATAGTTGGCGAGGCGACAACGATGCTACGATGGAGATCAAGGTGTCGCGCGGTGGCGATGGTGATCATGGCGGTGCTTGGAGATGGAATCACAAGCACAAGATGATGATGGCCATATCATATCACTTATATTGATTGCATGTGATGTTTATCCTTTATGCATCTTATCTTGCTTTGATTGACGGTAGCATTATAAGATGATCTCTCACTAAAATTATCAAGTAGTGTTCTCCACGAGTATGCACCGTTGCCAAAGTTAAATCGTGTCGAGACACCACGTGATGATCGGGTGTGATAAGCTCTCGTCCATCTACAACGGGTGCAAGCCAGTTTTGCCGCAGAATACTCAGGTTATACTTGACGAGCCTAGCATATGTAGATATGGCCTCGGAACACGGAGACCGAAAGGTCGGCGTGAATCATATAGTAGATATGATCAACATAAGATGTTCACCATTGAAAACTACTCCATCTCACGTGATGATCGGTTATGGTTTAGTTGATTTGGATCACGTGATCACTTAGATGACTAGAGATGTCTGTCTAAGTGGGAGTTCTTAAGTAATATGATTAATTGAACTTAAATTTATCATGAACTTAGTACTGATAGTATCTTGCTTGTCTATGTTTGTTTATAGATAGATGGCTCGTCTTTGTTGTTCCGTTGAATTTTAATGCGTTCCTTGAGAAAGCAAAGTTGAAAGATGATGGTAGCAATTACACGGACTGGGTCCGTAACTCGAGGATTATCCTCATTGCTGCACTGAAAAGTTACGTCTGGATGCACCGCTAGGTGCAGACTGCTTCTTGATGCAACCGACGGCGTTAAGAGCGTCTGCGAGCAAAGCTGATGACTACTCTATAGTTCGATGTGCCATGCTACGGCTTAGAACGGGTCTTCAACGGCGTTTTGAGCGTCATGGAGCATATGAGATGTTCCAGGAGTTGAAGTTGATATTTCAACAGAATGCCCGGATTGAGAGATATGAAGTCTCCAATAAGTTCTATAGCTGCAAGATGGAAGAGAATGGATCTGTCGGTGAGCACATACTCGTAATGTGCGGTATTACAATCACTTGACTCAAGCGGGAGTTAATCTTCCGGATGATTGTGTCATTGACAGAATTCTTCAATCACTGCCACCAAGCTACAAAGGCTTCGTGATGAACTATAATATGCAAGGGTTAGTAAAGACTATGCTCGAGCTCTTCGCAATGCTAAAGGTTGCGGAGGTAGAAATCAGAAGGAGCATCAAGTGTTGATGGTCAATAAGACCACTAGTTTCAAGAAGAAAGGCAAAGGGAAGAAGAAGGAACTTCAAGAAGAACAGCAAACAAGTTGCTGATCAGAGAAGAAACCCAAGTCTGGACCTAAACCTGAAATCGAGTGCTTCTCTTGCAAGCGGACTGGTCCTTTGAAGCGGAACTGCCCCAAGTATTTGGCGGATAAGAAGGATGGCAAGGTGAACAAAGGTATATGTGATATACATGTTATTGATGTGTACCTTACTAGAGCTCATGATAGAGTACAGGTATTTGATCTGGTTACTGTTGCTAATATTTGCAACTCGAAGCAGGACTACGGATTAAGCAAGCAGCGCAAAGGGCGAGGTGACGATGCGCGTGGAAATGGTTCCAAAGTCGATGTAATCGCAATCGACGCTACCTCTACATCTACCTTGGGATTAGTTTTAGACCTAAATAATTGTTATTTGGTGCCGGTGTTGAGCATGAACATTATATCTGGATCTTGTTTGATGCGAGGCGGTTATTCATTTAAATCAGAGAATAATGGTTGTTCTATTTATATGAATAATATCTTTTATGGTCATGCACCCTTGAAGAGTGGTCTATTTTAATGAATCTCGATAGTAGTGATACACATATTCATAATGTTGAAACCAAAAGATGCAGAGTTGATAATGATAGTGCAACTTATTTGTGGCAATGCCGTTTAGGTCATATCGGTATAAAGCGCATGAAGAAACTCCATCTTGATGGACTTTTGGAGTCACTTGATTATGAATCACTTGGCACTTCGAACCGTGCCTCATGGGCAAGATGACTAAAACCCGTTCTCGGTACTATGGAGAGAGCAACAGATTTGTTGGAAATCATACATACAGATGTATGTGGTCCGATGAATGTTGAAGCTCGTGGCGGATATCGTTATTTTCTCACCTTCACAGATGATTTAAGCAGATATGGGTATATCTACTTAATGAAACATAAGTCTGAAACATTTGAAAAGTTCAAAGAATTTCAGAGTGAAGTTGAAAATCATCGTAATAAGAAAATAAAGTTTCTACGATCTGATCGTGGAGGCGAATATTTGAGTTCTGAGTTTGGTCTACATTTGAAACAATGCGGAATAGTTTCGCAACTCCGCCACCGGAACACCACAGCGCAATGGTGTGTCCGAGCGTCGAATCGCACTTTACTAGATATGGTGCGATCTATGATGTCTCTTACAGATTTACCGCTATCGTTTTGGGGTTATGCTCTTGAGGCGGCGCATTCACGCTGAATAGAACACCATCAAAATCCGTTGAGGCGACACCTTATGAACTATGGTTTAGCAAGAAACCAAAGTTGTCGTTTCTTAAAGTTTGGGGATGCGATGCTTATGTGAAAAAACTTCAACCCGATAAGCTCGAACCTAAATCGAGAAATGTGTCTTCATAGGATACCCAAAGGAGGCAGTTGGGTACACCTTCTATCACAGATCCGAAGGCAAGACATTTGTTGCTAAGAATGGATCCTTTCTAGAGAAGGAGTTTCTCTCGAAAGAAGTGAGTGGGAGGAAAGTAGAACTTGATGAGGTAATCTGTACCTTCTCCCTTATTTGAAAGTAGTTTATCACAGAAAACGGTTTCTGCGACATCTACACCAAATAGTGAGGAAGTTGATGATGTTGATCATGAAACTTCAGATCAAGTTACTCTGAACCTCGTAGATCAACGAGTAAGAACCGCACTGAGTGGTACGGTAATCCTGTTCGGAAGTCATGCTACTAGATCATGATGAACCTCGAACTATGAAGAAGCGATGGTGAGCCCAGATTCCATAAAATGGCTTGAGGCCATGAAATCTGAGATGGGATCCATGTATGAAAACAAAGTATGGACTTTGGTTGACTTGCCCGAGGGTCGGCAAGCAATAGAAAACAAGTGGATCTTCAAGAAGAAGACGACACCGACGGTAATATTATCGTCTACAAAGCTCGACTTGTGCATAAAGGGTTTCGACAAGTTCAAGGGATTGACTACGATGAGACCTTCTCACCCGTGGCGATGCTTAAGTCTGTCCGAATCATGTTAGCAATTGCCGCATTTTATGATTATGAAATTTGGCAAATGGATGTAAAGACTGCATTCTGAATGGATTTACGGAAGAAGAGTTGTATATGATGCAACGAAAGGTTTTATCGATCCAAAGGAGCTAACAAAGTGTGCAAGCTCCAGCGATCCATTTATGGACTGGTGCAAGCATCTCGAGTTGGAATAAGCGCTTTGATAGTGTGATCAAAGCATTTGGGTTTATCTGAGACTTTTGGAGAAGCTTGTATTTACAAGAAAGTGAGTGGGAGCTCTGTAGCATTTCGATATTATATGTAGATGACATATTACTAATCGGAAATGATATAGAATTTCTGGATAGCATAAAGGGATACTTGAATAAGAGTTTTCGATGAAGGACCTCGGTGAAGCTGCTTACATATTGGGCATCAAAATCTATAGAGATAGATCAAGGCGCTTAATTGGACTTTCAAAGCACATACCTTGACAAAGTTTTGAAGAAGTTCAAAATGGATCAAGAAAGGGTTCTTGCCTGTGTTACAAGGTGTGAAGTTGAGTAAGACTCAATGCCCGACCACCGCAGAAGATAGAGAGAAAATGAAAGATGTTCCTATGCCTCAGCCATAGGCTCTATCATGTATGCAATGCTGTGTACCAGACCTGATGTGTGCCTTGCTATAAGCTTAGCAGGGAGGTACCAAAGTAATCGAGTGGATCATCGACAGCGGTCAAAAACATCCTGAAATACGAAAAGGACTAAGGATATGTTTCTCGTATATGGAGGTGACAAAGAGCTCATAAATAAACAGTTACGTTGATGCAAGCTTTGACACCGATCCGGACGATTCTAAATCGCAAACCGGATACATATTTACACTAAGCGGAGGAGCTGTCGGTTGGTGCAGTTCTAAACAAAGCGTCGTGGCGGGATCTACATGTGAAGCGGAATACATAGCAGCTTCGAAGCAGCTAATGAAGGAGTCGGATGAAGGAGTTCATATCCGATCTAGGTGTCATACCTAGTGCATCGGGTCCAATGAAAATCTTTTGTGACAATCTTTGGAGCAATTGCTTTAGCAAAGGAATCCAGATTTCACAAGAGGACCAAACACATCAAGAGATGCTTCAATTCCATCCGGGACTTAGTCCGGTGGGAGACATAGAGATTTGCAAGATACATACGGATCTGAATGTAGCGAGACCGTTGACTAAGCCTCTTCCACGAGCAAAACATGATCAACACCAAGACTCCATGGGTGTTAGAATCATTACTATGTAATCTAGATTATTGACTCTAGTGCAAGTGGGAGATGAAGGAAATATGCCCTAGAGGCAATAATAAAGTTATTATTTATTTCCTTATTTCATGATAAATGTTTATTATTCATGCTAGAATTGTATTAACCGGAAACATAATACATGTGTGAATACATAGACAAGCAGTGTCACTAGTATGCCTCTACTAGACTAGCTTGTTAATCAAAGATGGTTAAGTTTCCTAACCATAGACAAAGGAGTTGTCATTTGATTAACAAGGTCACATCATTAGTTGAATGATCTGATTGACATGACCCATTCCATTAGCTTAGCATCCGATCGTTTAGTATGTTGCTATTGCTTTTATCCATGACTTATACATGTTCCTATAACTATGAGATTATGCAACTCCGTTTACGGAGGAACACTTTGGTACTACCAAACGTCACAACGTATCGGGTGATTATAAAGGAGTACTACAGGTGTCTCCAAAGGCAGATGTTGGGTTGGCGTATTTGAGATTAGGATTTGTCACTCCGATTGTCGGAGAGGTATCTCTGGGCCCTCTCGGTAATACACATCACTAAGCCTTGCAAGCATTACAGCTAATGAGTTAGCTGTGAGATGATGTATTACGGAACGAGTAAAGAGACTTGCCAGTAACGAGATTGAACTAGGTATTGGATACCGACGATCGAATCTCGGGCAAGTAACATACCGATGACAAAGGGAACAACGTATGTTGTTATGCTTGATCTGACCGATAAAGATCTTCGTAGAATATGTAGGAGCCAATATGGGCATCGGGTCCCGCTATTGGTTATTGACCGAGGCGTGTCTCGGCCATGTCTACATTGTTCTCGAACCGTAGGGTCCGCACGCTTAAGGTTTCGATGGCGGTTATATTATGAGTTTGTGTATTTTGATGTACGAAGGAGTTGAGTCCGGATGTGATCACGGACATGACGAGGAGTCTCGAAATGTTCGAGACATAAAGATTGATATATTGGGCGGCTATATTCGGACACGGAAAGGTTCGGAAGTTTCGGAGAAAACGGAGTGCCGAGGGTTACGGAACCCCGGGAAGTAATGGGCCTTATTGGGCCAAGAGGGAGAGAGAGGCTGCACCAGGAGGTGGCGCGCCCCCCATGGGGAGTCCGAATTGGACAAGGAGGCGGGGGGCCCCCTTCCCTCTCCTCTCCTCTCTCTTTCCTTCCCCTTCCCTCTTCCTAGTAGGACTAGGAAAGGGAGTCCTACTCTACTAGGAGGAGGACTCCCCCTCCTGGCCGCGCCTCCTAGGGCCGGCCGGCCCTCCCCTTGCTCCTTTATATCACGGGCGGGGGCACCCTAGAACACACAAGTTGATCTTCGTGATCGTTCCTTGGCCGTGTCGGTGCCCCCTCCACCATATTCCACCTCGGTCATATTGTAGCGGTGCTTAGGCGAAGCCTGCGACGATAGAACATCAAGATCGTCCTGCACGCCGTCGCAGCCGTGGAACTCCTCCCCGACGCTTTGCTGGATCGGAGCCCGGGATCGTCATCGAGCTGAGCGTGTGCCAAGAACTCGGAGGTGCCGAATGCGGTGCTTGGATCGGTCGGATCGTGAAGGCGTCGACTACATCAATCGCGTTGATATAACGCTTCCGCTTCGGTCTCACGAGTGCGTGGACAGACCTCTCCCCTCTCGTTGCTATGCCATCACCATGGTCTTGCGTGTTCGTAGGAAATTTTTTGAAATTACTACGTTCCCCAACACTTTCCACCTCATGTATGCCACTGTGGCAGCCCCTTTCGACTATAAAAGGAGGCCCATGGCATACTAGAGAAGGATTCGGCTCTTTGGAACCACGCACCCACCATAGCTAGTTCGAGAGCTCAAGAACTCTCTGAAATACATCCACCAAAGCAGGACTAGGGTTGTACGCATCCTCGTGGCCTGAACCTGGGTAAACGATCCTTGTGCTGGTTACTAATCCCGCTCTTCTCGCAACCCTGTGCCCCAGCAACCGTAGTAGGGATTCTTGTGATCCCATAGGTGTCGTTCCACACCGACATCTTTGGTGTGCCAGGTAGGGGGCGCAATTGTGAGAATCGGGTCTAGTAGTTGGCCCAGCAGTTCTCCGTCGCCATGGCTCCCAAGAAGGAGACGGCCAGGAGAAAGAAAAGAGCGCCGCCTGCGAACGTGAAGGACGCCAGCGCGACAACAGAAAAGCTAAGTCATTCAGAGCCTTGAGTTATTTCCCCTTATATATAAGGTTATTATCCTCGGAGATCTTGCCTATGTATGAGAAACCTGCACGCAAAGGGGCCCTCCCGCAATTGGCAACGCCCTCGTTATGTTTCGAGTCCACTCAACAGCTCAAGCGGCCGCGTCGAGAGTGGTGGGGGTAGCCTTCCGCACTTGGCAACGTTCCTGATTCTGACTCGAGTCAAGCCCGACAGTTCAGGCGGCTGCGCTGAGGGCGCTAAGGTGGTTCGCCCGGCAGCACGTACACCTGGCAGGCCAATGGGGATCCGTCCGCAAGACGCCGCCCTGGGTTTATGTGCCAGCAAACCTACCCAGTTAACGTAGGGTGGACATACAAAGGGAGATCGAACAGGAAAATAACATGCATAATCTCAAAGTACTGCAGAGTTATATTACATCAATTGTTGCTGCAGTTGTAACTAAAGATAGAAATTGTCTTGGCCATGAACCTGCGGTGGCGATAAAAGCGGGATGCCTAATCCGGCGCTGGCCCTCCACCCTCGAAATTCCGCCGACACCGCGATGATGGGCTTGATCGCTCCACTGGCGGCACGAGTCGATATCCTCCGGCAAGCTCTCCAGTAGCGTCCGAAGTTGAGTCGTGGTACCGAGATGCCACCTTGGTGAGAACCTTGGTCATGGCACCCTGGCAAAGCCTTCGGGCCTCGTCGGCCAGCGAGGCCGCCCGGTTGGCATGAAGCTGCTCCAGAGCCCCGAGAACGCACTCAAAGAACAAGGTCAGCTTGCATTGGTGGTCCCGCTGCGCTCTGGGGCGTACCACACGTTTGGCATCCCCATGGTAGCCAGCTGCACGGTGATCCTACCGGCGACGTCCTCGAGGCGGCCGATCTAGCGGTTCACGCCCTCCTTGAAATCCTTGTGCTCGGTGGCCTCGCTCCTCTACAGCTGATTCTCGGTCTCCAGCTCCTTGGCCAGGGTCCCCTCCCGGGCTTTGGCCTTCGTGAGCATCCCCTCGAAGCCCTCCAGCTTCAGCGTGAGGTCCTTGGTGGACTTTTTGGCCTCTGAGAGCTCCCCAGCCTTGCTGACGGCCGTGCCCTGCGCCTCCGTCAGGGAGCTGTTAAGCGTGTCCTTCTCCTGGGACAGCTTCAGGGCCTGCTCCTTCAGCCTGTCGCGCTCCGCCTCCAGCTCCTTCACCTTGCCGGCGTGAACCTGGCCTGGGCATCGAGTGCCTCTTTGTGCCTCTGCTCCAGCTCACTGGTCCGCTGCAAGACAAGCTTCCCCACCTCTTCATCCTTGTCGCGGAGCGTGGCGGCAAGCTTTCCCTCATGTGCAAGGTCCTCCTCCAGGGAATTCAGTCGGCCTCGTCTTTGGGTCAGGCGGCCAGCAGTGGCGGCCAAGTTCTTCGCCGTCTCTTGGGCCTTCTCGACGTCGGCCAGCTTCATGGTGAGCTCCACATCACACTTGGCCAGCTCGCCCTGGGCGGTCCTCAGCTCCTTGTGAGCCTGGCGGAACCAGTCTAGCGTCTCGGCGACACGCTTCTGGAGGTCCACCTCCGCCTTCTCCCCCACCGCCATCCTGAACTTAGCCTTGTCCAGGCGGGCGCAGTGGAGCGCCTGGAGCTTCCGGAAGCTGGCGGCCATGTCATGGAGGAGCCGCTCTTCCTGGGAGCCCTCGCCACTAGCGCTCGGCTCGTCAACGATCTCAAGAGCCGCTCTTCCTGGGAGCCCTCGCCACTAGCGCTCGGCTCGTCAACGATCTCAAGCCCGGCGGCGGCAAGCACCTCGTCGTCAAACACCTCCCCTTCGATGGGAGCCCTCATGCTCGACGCGCCTGGGAGGTGGACGAAGAGATCGTCGCCCACCTTCAGGTACTTGCCGGAGCTGGAGGCGGCAGAGGAGGAAGGCTGGTCATCGACCACCTCCTCCTCGGCAGCAGCCCTATCGGTCTCTCCGGCAGGCTCCTTGCCGGCCTCCTCGGCAATAGCCTTGTCGGGCTCCCCGGCAGGCCCTTCGGCGGCGTCCTCCGCAGCACCACTGGCGTTTTCCTTGGCAGCGATCTTCTCGGCCTCCACTGTGGCGTCCTTGGCCATGTCTTCGATGACGGTGTCCAGGTCCTCCCGATCCGCCGAGAGAGGATCTGGGCATCAAGAAGAAGGTGGGGTAGAGCCAAGATCAAAGATTCAAAAAGAAGAGAGAAATCAGGGACGAAAGGCCAGAGACATACCAGTGCCAGGCTGAGAAGCAGAAGTCCCCTCCTTGCCAACATCTGGCGCCGAGGCGAAGCCACCAACGCCCAAGTTCTCCTCCTCCTCCTCTGTGTGTGTGGGCTCGACGTTTGGCGCCCTTGCCGGGGACGACCCTCGGGGCGGCGTGGTCAATGGGGGCGGCGTGTTGGGATTAGCCCTCAGCAGCTCCTCCAGCTGCTGCTCTCCTCCTGCATACCTGGCAAGGTCAGCACCAAAGCGTCGAACCCCTTACACATGTCGACGAGGGGAGAGTAATGAACTTACGCTGGGGGCTGTGCCGGGGGCTGTTGTCCGGGCTTCTCAACACCACTAGTGGCGCCCACGAAGTACCAGCCGGGGGCTGGCCACCCGTCGAGACCTTGGCCCTCTTTACTCTCTGGGCTAGCGTCTCCACGTCCCTACAAAGACGAAGACAAGTCAAGACAAGTGACACAGATTGAGGAGACAGAGATGACGGGAAAGAGCCAGATACTCACTCGTCGTCCACCTCCTCCTCTGTTGTTTTCCTCTTCTTCCTCGGGCTGAGGGATCCGAAGTCGAAGGTGACCCCCGCGTCGGCGTCCGCCGGATGAGGGGAGGGAGGCGGATTCTGGGCGCGCTTGCGCGAAGAGGAGGCAGATGCTCTCTTCTTTGCCGTCGCGGCCTTCACCACTTTCTTCGCCGTCGCGGCCCTCGTCTGAGGCGCGGACTCCTCTGGGGACTTCGGCCGCCGCGCCACCTTGACGGGCCGCACTGGCTCGCCAGAAGTGACCTGCCGCAAGACTCGCCCTCTCCCCGTGGCCGGAGGGTCAACAGCCCCGGCCTCCTCCCCCGACGACTCGTCGGCCACATCCTTAACCAGAGGAGCCTCGGTGCTGACGTTGCTGGCCTCCCCGGCAGCCTCCTCCAACCTGGCGAGCTCCTCCTCCTCTGCGGCCGTCGCGTCCTTGTCCTCCACATCATCGGCGCTATCGGCCTCCTCGACAAGCTTCGCCTCCATCGCCCTGGCGGTGATGTAGTCCAGCTCTGCTTGGGTGGTGTCCTGGACGAGCAGCCGCTCAGCGTCGGCGTTGACGTATCCCTCGTGCAGGGTGTCGAAGAACTGCTGCACCTCGACGTCCTCCGGCTCGGCCCAGCTCGGGTCAGGGCCATGCGCGTTGCATTCCGACATCATGGCGATGATGTCGGTCCGGCGCGAATTGTTGCACAGCGGAACCACTCCCGTCGGCAACTTGAAAAAGGGCCACCTTGCCGGCCTTCGCGGCAGCCCTCACGACCTTGCCGGTCCACTCGACCTCGCCGTCGCGGCCCACATCAAGCTGGAAGATTCGCTGGCAGATATGGGTGTGCCCCATCACTGTGAAATTGTGGTCAAGGCCGGGGCGGAGCCGCATGATGTCGGCGGGGTTCCTGAAGAGCCAGGCCGACCTCCCCTTGTTGTGCAATGGAGCAATCCGGCGGCGGATGAAGTCCGCCCCGATCATCTCGAGGGTGAGCCCGGCCTTGGTGAGCCGAAGGATCCTGGTGGTGGCAATCGTGAGCTTCTCGTCGTCGGTGTCGACGTCGCTCCAATCGCTTCTGCGGACCGGCGGCGCCCGACGAACTTAGCAGAACGCCGCCGGGTCCTTCTCTTCGATCCAGCACCACCGGCCCCGCCATTCTTCCCACCTCTCCTTCATGGCGCCATCCGAGTACGCTCCCTTGGACCTTGGGATCCATGTGATGCAACCAGAAATGGCACCTCCCATTTGGATCCGAGGGAAGAAGTAATGGCGGAAGAGCGCCGTGTTGGGGTGCACCCCGGCGAAACCTTCGCAGAGGTGCGCGAAAAGGGCCATGCATGCCACAGCATTTGGGGTAAAATCCAAGAGGCGAAAGCCAAAGGAGTGCATGATGTCGCTAAAGAAATCAGAGAAGGGAGGACAAAGCCCGCAAGAAAAATAGTCGACGAAGAAAGGGTACCGATTCGGGGCAGCCTCGGCGCAGTTGGCAGAGATGACGCGCGTGGCTGGGTGCCCCGACTTCTCTCCCCCCGTCATCACCCCCCACATGGGCTTGAAGGCCTCCCGGAGCTCGAACACGTCAACTGTCAAGGGGAAGAAGGCGGACTGCGTCCGCTGCACCGCCAGCGCACTCTCTGGCGGCTCCGTCGCTCCGGCATCCTTGGCCACTCCCTTGCCCTTGGTGGATTCGGGCGCCATAGCGGCTGAGGGAGGGGGGGGGGGGGGCAAGAAACAGAGGACGGCGGGGACGCGACGGCGGCGAGCAAGAGAGAAGCTTAGGGAAGAAGGGAAGGCGAGCAGAGGCTTCCAAGATTGGGATTGTGCGGAGGGTAAAGGAACAATGCGCTCGCGGTTATCCCTTTTTATGGGGAAGGTGCGTGTCGTGCTACCCATTTATTGCGATGTGACGCATGCGTGTGGGAACCACCCCACGCATGCCGCCCACGTCACGCGCACCCCACCACGTCGCGTGCTGGTCATGGGAAGCGCAGCGCGTGAAAAGTTTTACCATGGTAAAAACCGCCCCGCCAGCCCGCACACCATTTTGGGCCTGGCCCAACAACGTGTAGCGCTTATGTGTGGCCCAGGCCCGGGGGCTCCTGTTGGTGTACAAAAGAAGGGGCGCACCTTTGTACCCCTTTACCTGTGCACGGGCAATCGGAGCCGCGCCTACGGCCACACCAAGCAAAGTAGGGGAGGTGAACCGAGGTAAAACCGAAGCCCGAGGCAGCCAAGACAACGCCAAGGCCAAGGACACAAAGAAGCAGAAGGACGAAGCAGGCTCCCCTGGCAAGGCCCTTGCCGGGGCAGCCTCAGCAGCCCCGACAAGACCCTTGCCGCGGCGGCTCGCCCCCACCAGCGGAACGCACCACCCTTGAGCCCATGGTTTCCAACACCATCAACTACGTTGGGCCAGGGCGCGGGAGGCACCTTCGTGGTGGCATGCAGATCTTTGTGAAGACAAGGAATGTTCAAGATCAGATGAGGATTGGAAGACAACGATCCTCGGCAAGATCCTTGCCGAGGAAAGCCACGAGACCCCCGGCAAGATCCTTGCCGGGGACGACAACACGCCACGGCAAGACCCTCGCCGGGCCACCCTGCAAGGCACTCACCAGGGGCGCCATCGGGGCCACAACCAGGCCCGCAGCAACCAAGTCACCACCGCCGTTCGCATGCAGCTGCCAGCCCAACCAGCTGGGCAGGCGCCTGTGTGGCAACATGCAGCTTCCAAGCCAACTCAGCACACGCCTGCGTGGCGGCATGCAGATCTTCGTGAAGGCTCCACCACCGCGCCACCTCAGCTACCTGCCTGCCTACATGGCGCCTCATGCATCGCTGGCCCGGTGAAAGTGCTAGTTATCGACTAGAGGGGCGAGGGTGAATAGGCGATTTTTATTGAAGTCTTCAAAACATGGGAGTTTCGAAGACAATCACTCGAAATGAACCTATCGACATGCAGCGGAAGGTAGACTACACTAGACAAGCCATAGTCAAGTATTCAATGAAGTGAAAGCACAAAGACTAATAGCAGCTAGGTAGTAGGGATCAGGACGGAAGATAGTATGAAGCCAAACAACAATAGTAGTCACCCAGTGAAGTCAAAAAGGTAATGCAAACAGGCAATGACTTCACAAAGACAAACTGTAAATGAAGAGAGGGAGACGATAGAACCAGTTGCTTGGCGAAGACAAGGATTTGTTGGACCAGTTCCAGTTGTTGTGACAACTGTACGTCTGGTTAGGGAGGCTGAGATTTAACTCAGAAGACCGTGTCTTCACCTTATTCCCCTTGAGCTAAGGACACCCAGTCCTCGCCCAATCACTCTGGTAAGTCTTCAAGGTAGACTTCCAAACCTTCACAGACTTCGTTCACCGGCGATCCACAATGACTCTTGGATGCTCGAGAATCGACGCCCTAACCGGTGGAGGATTCACACTCCTCAAGTGTAACAAGTCTTGAGTCACACAGACGAAAGACTTGATGATGCCTAACACTCTTTGGCTCTGGGTGTTTGAGCTTTCTCCTCGCAAGGATTTCTCTCTCTCAAAAGCTCTAGAGGTGGGTTGCTCTCAAACGACAAAAGCCGTGCACTAACTCTGAGCAGCCACCCATTTATGGTGTAGGGGGTGGGCTATTTATAGCCACTAGGCAACCCGACCTGATTTGTCCGAAATGACCCTGGGTCACTAAGGAACTGACACGTGTTCCAACAGTCAGATTTCAAACACACGCGGCAACTTTACTTGGGCTACAAGTAAAGTTGACTCATCCAGCTCTGGATAAGATTTGCTCTCATTGTCTTCGCTCGAAGACATAGGATTTGGTTGAGCATCACTTCAGTCACTATGACTTTTTCACTGGGACCCCACTTAACAGTACGGTGGTTCCTATGACTCAACAAAGAAGAAAATGAAACAACGAAACACCTAAGTCTTCGCGCTCCATAGTCTTCACACGATGTCTTCTCTTGTCATAATCTTCAATGTGAATATCTTCACATACCACCATTGTCTTCAATGTCTTCATACATTTTTAGGGGTCATCTCCGGTAGGTAAACCGAATCAATGAGGGACTACTACCTGTGTTATCCTACAATTCTCACAAACACATTAGTCCCTCAACCAGGTTTGTCATCAATACTCCAAAACCAACTAGGGGTGGCACTAGATGCACTTACAATCTCCCCCTTTTTGGTGATTGATGACAAACTGGTTGAAGTTTTCAACGGGGATAAAATTATGTGAAATTGTAAAGGATTTAGGTATTGTCTTCATAAGTAGCAAAAGGCTCCCCCTGAAGATGTGCATATAAGTAATTTGCTTTTGGAATGCAAATGCACATGGCAGGTTGTACTTGTGGAGATCCTCTTCAACTCATGAAGACAATTTATCATGCATGATTTGATATAGCGAAGATAATGATATGCATAATGAAAAATGGACATCTGCAATATGACTTCATGCAGGATTTATCATCGCACATGCGGAATTTATCATCGCATCACAGAATAGCAAACAAGTAGCAGACGACCATCAAGTTTAAGTGTTACAACTCAAAGAACCAAATGTATCAAAGGCGAGAGTTGTAAACACTAGGCAAAATATAAAGCAACCGCCCATTTGGACCCGCTTGAAGACTATCAACTCATATGCTTCTCCCCTTTTGTCGATGGGACCAAAAGGTTTGAAGACATAGAGCCTCTACTCGTTCCCAGAAGGAGTAGGAGAAGATGCAGGGTCGGCGTCAGGGTTTGGCGGTGCAGAAGAACTTGGAGCAGTGTCGATACGCGCTGAAGTTGGATGTGGTGAAGTAGCATCATCTTGATCATCTATCATTCTGGCATTCACCGTTGCAGCGGAGGAGGAATAATCAGAGTCTTCAAGAGATGGAGTTCGACGCAAGACAACATTCCTTGGAGGAGTGGAGTCAAACTTGAATCTTTCAGTGAAGCCATCGTCTTGAAGATCTGCTTCAGCACTAAGCAATGTCAAACTCTTCCATGACCTCCGACAGGTTTCATGAGTGACAAAGGCATTCTTGGTGGCAAGATTGCGAATTCGATTGACGTCCACCAACAGGCTTTGCATCTGCCGCTTTAGCGATGGTGATGCTTATCCTATTTCGATGCGAGAAACGAGAAGCTCGGTCATTGAGAACACGAGATTGCTTCCAAGGCCTTTGAGCAATAGTGCTTTCAGTGGCTTCAGTTTGAGCACGGTGAGGTAAGCGTGTATTGCCAGCCAAAGGATAAACACGAGTGACTGCCTGGACTCCTTCAATGGGTTGCGTGAAGCTTTAGTGATCAACATTGTGAAGACAAACATGCTCCTTGGTAGGCTCTGGGTATATGGCTTCAACTGACATATCAACCTCTGGCAGAAAGATAAGATGGTTGCGAGCAGAGGGCTGATAGTTGACAGCTGAGTGTAGCTTGATGAGGCGCATGACCCATGGAGCGTAGAACTTCAGTCCAAAGAGATCAGAGCCTGATGAGGCCAACTGCCTGATAAAGAAGTCTTGAGCATTGAAGCTGATGCCATTGAAGATATGAAAGACCAAAGTCTTCATTGCTCCTTCAAGTTTTGCTGCTGAAGAATGTCCTTTGACAGGCCATAGAGTTCGCCTGATAATATGATAAATAGTGCGGGGCAGATACTCTAGGTCTTCGACAAATAACTCCTTTGGGTAATCAGCGTCATGTGGCAAAGGCTTCATCATGCTCAGCATTTGTCTCATGTTGGGCTCTGGCTTCTGAAAGATGCTCTCCAAAGCAATGCGGTGAAGCTGACAACCAGGTTCATATAGTTCACCTGGAGTGGGCAGACTAGTGAGCTCAGTAATGTCAAAAGCTTTAGCTTCATGGTGTATGTCGCCTGTCATCCACTCAAGGACCCATGTCTTCGGATCCCTGTTGTAGCCGCAAATGTGGAGGGTGGCATAGAATTGCAGCAGAAGCTCTTCATTCCAATGCTCCTTATCAGTCACAAAATTCAGCAATCGAGCATTACGGAAGCGGTCAAGGGCTTCTTCAAGGCTTGGTAGTCCAAAGAATGGCTTCACGGTCAAAGGCGCATATGAGGGAAGATCGCCCTTGATCATAAAGAACACATGAATAATAAGCTGCTGCGCTAATAGCTCCAGAACCGATCTGATGAAATCCTTGGCTTAGAATAGGGGTTCTTGGCGCTATCAAACAAAGTGTTGTGCGCAATGAAGCCATTTGCATTGAAGGACCCTGGTGAAGTTGCGATGCCGAAACACAGGCGTCTTGGCTTTGGCTTACGGACTGTGGCCTCTGCTTTCGACATGATAGTCGAATTGCAGCCAATGGCGGGAGGAGGAACGAGAATGGGCCGTCGGCGGTGACCATTGACCATAGTTGTATGCTTGCTCAATAGTATGTGGCACGGGAGGCGAGTATAGGAGCTGTGGCGATGGCGATGGCGGTGACTTGAACTCTGATTTGCATCGGTGCATCATTGACTTGGTGCTATCGCCGGGCACCACATTGACTTGAGCGCCACATTAGCTTCACCATGGCGGCGTCATTGGCTTGATGTTGGTGTTGGTGGTCGCCTCAATGTTGTTAACCTCCACTTGAGTAGGCTGGAGGGTCGAGACCGTTCTCCTCGAGAACAACTTGGTTGGTTGGGGTGTAGCAACACGTTCTTCTTCTTGTCTTGGTTCTTCTTGGTCATCGGTTGATGCGGCGGAATATCTTCACCATGTTGGCTTCGGTCTCGGGGTTGTTCACGCAGTTGGAGAGGCTTGGAAAGACTTGGCGTGAAGCGGATTGGCGCTCTTATCATACGGAACACTTGTGAGTGACTGTGGCCTTGGTCCTTTGCGAAGCCTGCGGAATGCTGGCGACGCTTGTGGAGATGGAGTTGGTTGGGCCACAAAGTCTTCATCTTCAATCACCGGAGTGGTGACCTGAGTTGGGGGAGTAACTGGTGTTTCTGCTTGCCGGGGGGAGTCTTGTGGGTGATCAGCCCATGAGTCATCCTGAGCAATTGGCGTCAATGGACGACCAATGCTGATGAGTTCATTGTTCGTGAGAACAGGTGATGATGCCACATTGTGCTCAATCTGAGGAAGGACTTCATCATCGTCAACATTGTCTTGATGACTAATGTCTTCAGCTGCGGTGGGGTCAACAGCTGGAATGTCTTCAGCTTCAGGAGCCTCAGGGGAAGCAGGTTCGTTAACTATCAAACGGCATTCTCGTTGTGCAGATGGAGGACAAGCAACAGAAACTGGCTCGATGACAAGGGGCTCTGTGGGAGCATCCCGATCTATCTTCTTGGTCTTACGCTTCTTGGTGGGTGGAGCGTCATCAGTGGTGTTCTTGGTCTTGCGCTTTCTGGCTTTGGCTTCAGCTCCCCTTGTCTTCTGAAGCTCTGAAGCCACTGTGGGGATCTTAGGCTTCACGCCTGTCATACTAGCGGGGAAGACAATGTGAGGTTCTTCCCGCCTGGATGATTCAGCTTGGTCCACAGCAGGCTTCTTCTTCTGCTTGGCAGCCATCTTAGGGTCGATGCCAGGACGCCCAAGTGCCTTGCGCTTCTCAGCTTCATTGTAAGCTTGAACACACTTGGTAGCGAGAATCTTGATGCGCTCACGAGAACCTTTGGCTTCTTCACGTTTCTTGTGAAACGCTTCCTTGAGCTCATGCAACATGACCTTGAAGTTTTGGACGTCTGCCACACTGAGCTTGGCCATGTGCTTCTTGAACTGAGCCTTTTCATAATCGGTCTTACGCTTCAGCTCAACAATTTTCTGAGCGAGAGCCTGCTCAGGAGCAATGGCTCCATGGAAGGAGACGCTTAGGCCAATGGGAAGTTGTAGATCGTCAAAGCTGAGATTGGGGGTGTCAAACCACTCATCAATGAAGTTGTTCAATACTTCCACATCAAAGAGAGGCAAACCATTGAAGATTTCCGCCTCTTGCTTGCTCTTTATCAGCTGCTCAAGAGCGTCATCAGCAAGATCATCGTCACTTGATAGATCATTGGCGTCATTCTCATTCCTCAGAACAGCAGCAGGGGTCAGAGCTGGACCAATGGTGTGCATGTGCTTCTTTTTCTTCTACTCAGACTTGGAGATGCGTGAGTGATCTTCGGACTGCACACTTGGTGCAGGAGGAATAGTGGCCAGAGGCTTCGCTCGCGAAGCTTTTGGTGCAGTGGAATGCTTCGAAGCCTTGGGTTTCTCCAGCTTCTTTGGCTTCGGTGGTGCGGTAACCGTCGAGAATCAGCGTCGTCTGCAGGTTCATCCACGGCTGTCCCTTGAACCATAATATGAGTGATGAGACCTTCTAGGTTGTAGAAGGGCCCAACAAGATTGGGTTCAGCGTCGCGTGTGCCATCGGCACGAGGAGCAGAGGGACCGGGGTTGAAGTCTAATCGCGACTTCTTGTTTTCTTTGGCGAGTTCTTGGCAAGCTGGAAGTTGCGCTTGAACAGATTGTCGTCCACGACACCATAGTAATGAAGATGGGTCGGCATCTGCAGGCTGTGGTCCACGGACCATGCAAGGGTAGAAGCCTTGTTCAATGGCTTCAGCTCTGGACCTGGGTGGAAGATTTTTGTACAAGATGTCTCCCCAGGGTCGCTTGATGGCATTCTTCTCAGCGTATTCCTGGGTCATGAACCTGTACTTGTACCATTGTTCTGCCCAATATCTTCGAATCCATTGGATTCGGGTTTTTCGCTGATTGTAGTCCTCCTCTGGATCTGTCTTGTACAGCTCATAGAGGTCAGGAGGCAAATCTCTTGATGTGTTCCCACGGTGCTGTCTGCCACCCTTCCTTGTAGACTTCTCTGTTGCCATGAGGTTTAGACTGAATGGCTTCAACACTATCAAAGGCTTCCGTCTACTAGTCAGACAGGAACTGGCTTCGGGAGAGTTGATGTGATGCTGTAAGAATTCTGCAAATGAATGCAGACTATGGGAACCAAGGGATTCACCCACGGACACGTACCTGTGACAGCATTAGAGATGCGAGGGAAGGGAAAGAGGTCATATGCATTCTCAGAAGATTTTGAAGATAAATCAGTTTAGAAGACATTGACCTCATAGCGCGAAGACATTCACTTATATGTTGAGAGTTGGTTCTAGATTTGTATGAATCCAAGAATAAGTACAAGTGAGGAATCTAACTACGTGTGAAGCATAACTGAATATACTAGGCATCATATGAGATGCAGACAGGATAGATCCAAATTTGTGGAGGCAGAAACCACTTTTGGTAGAAAGGATGAATCTATAGGATCAAAAATACGGTAAAAAGAGGGCTTTAATTTACCACACGATGAACTGCTAGACGGAGTAGAAGATGAGGCCGAGCAGTTTGATCTTCCGTGCCCAAGCATGGCGACAGAGGACACCTACAGCGGTGGCGGAGAAGACGATGTCCGCGGCCGGCGTGAAGACGGCGTCGAAGAGGTCACGACAGCTAAGTGCTTCGTCACCGGCATCGTCGAGAGCTAGCGGTGGCACTAGGGTTTGTCGAGGTGGAGAGGTGGAAGAAAGATTTTGACCGCGACTGGATGTGTATTTATAGGGAAAGGGACGGCACAACGCAATTACGCAGGTGCCCCTGGCGGTTCACATCAGAGGGGCATGTGACGACCATGCAACACATTGGGAGTTGTCCCACGTTCCCACGCCCGCCTGGACTGTCAGATGGTCGTTCCGGCTTCTCCGGGTTTCAGGCAATAAGAATTGAACATTTAAAACAGATTTAATGTCTGTCTCTGTATCTTCTGCTGACAAGGACGCAGAGAAGACATTCGACAGTTTCAACAGAATGCATATGATTTGGATAGATAGAGTTTGAGGTAGAAAGCATAGAGAGGTTAGGGTCCGATCACATTCACTTAGTTCAAAAGATTCAAACAAGAAGACATAGCTATAAGTGAATGTTGTAGAGGACAGAACACTAATATATGTATATATCAGGATACAACCAAATCAACATAGTGAAGATAATCATGAAGACAAGTTGAAATTGAAGACAAACCAAATGCGAAGACATAGAAAATGTAACGCCATGAGAGAAACACTTCAAACAGAAGAATTTGGTGGTGGCGTTACCCACCGTATAGGAAGTATTAGACCCAGACATGGCGCACAATTATCGTGGCGCTCCGAAGTCAAATTCCACGTTAATGTATTCACACTTAGAATGTAAGTCTTCATTGATTGAAGATATAATTTACTTCGTGTGTTGCACATCTAAGTGGTCAACATGCATAAGTGTTAGGATGTGTGCCTGATCACAGGACATTTGAGGATTCCAAGATATTTAGCTCACACCGCAACTTGCAAAACCTTTTCTCATCCAAGGGCTTTGTGAAGATATCTGCCAATTGCTCTTCAGTGTTGACGTGTACGATATCAATATCTTCCTTCACGACATGATCTCTGAAAAAGTGATGACGAATTTCAATGTGCTTTGTCTTCGAGTGCTGAACTGGGTTGTGGGCAATCTTGATGGCGCTTTCGTTGTCGTAGTAGAGTGGTACTTGTTTCAGATGGATGCCATAGTCCTTGAGTGTTTGCTTCATCCATAGAAGCTGGCGCAAGAAGATCCAGCAACAATGTATTCAGATTCAGCGGTGGAGAGTGATACAGTTACGCTTCTTTGAAGACCAACAGACAAGTGATCGTCGAGAAAAGTGACATGTGCCTGATGTAGACTTGCGATCCACCCTGTCACCAACATAATCAGCATCCGAGAATCCAACAAGATCAAATTCTGAGCCCTTTGGATACCATAATCCTAATGTTGGGGTGTAAGCCAAATATCAAAGAATTCGCTTCACAGCTAAGTGATGCGATTCCTTTGGTGCCGCTTGGAATCGAGCACACATGCAAACACTAAGCATAATATCTGGCCTAGATGCACATAAATAAATTAAAGAACCAATCATGGAGCGATATACCTTTTGATCAAACTCTTTACCATTGGTGTCAGGACCCAGATGACTCTTGGTTGGCATTGGCGTCATGTAACCTTTGCAGTCTTGCATTCCAAACTTTTTCAGGCAATATTTGAGGTATTTCTCTTGAGATATGAAGATGCCATTGCTTTGCTGACGAATTTGAAGACCAAGGAAGAACTTCAGCTCGCCCATCATGGACATCTGATATTGCTCTTGCATCATGTGTCCAAACTCATCACTGTATTTCTGGTTGGTGCAGCCGAAGATAATGTCGTCCACATATATTTGGCACACAAACAGTTCACCATCATATGTCTTCGTGAAGAGTGTGGGATCCAGGGAACCAGGTTTGAAGCCTTTGCTCTTCAGGAAGTCTTTGAGTGTGTCATACCAAGTGCGAGGGGCTTGTTTGAGGCCATACAGTGCCTTGTTTAGCTTGTACAACAAATCGTGATGTTTTGGATCTTCAAAGCCAGGAGGTTGTTCAACATACACTTCTTCTTCAATATTGCCATTGAGAAATGCACTCTTTACATCCATTTGATACAGCAAGATGTTGTGATGGTTTGCATAGGCTAGCAATATGCGAATAGCTTCAAGCCTAGCCACAGGAGCAAATGTTTCATCGAAGTCAACCCGTTCAACTTGAGTGTATCCTTGTGCAACGAGACGAGCCTTGTTTCTGACAACTTGACCATGCTCATCTTGTTTGTTGCGATATATCCATTTTGTGCCTATTATGTTGTGCTTGCAGGGGTCAGGACACTTGACAAGTTCCCAGACATTGTTCAGCTTGAACTGTTGAAGCTCTTCTTGCATAGCTTGAATCCATTCAGGTTCCATGAAGGCTTCAGCAACTTTCTTGCATTGGGTTCAGATATTGAGACAAAAACAAAGTGCCCACAGAAATTTGCTAGCTGTGTTGCACTTGAACGAGTGAGTGATCCAGGCGCATTGATGCTATCAATTATCTTCTCAATCTGTACTTCATTTGCAACACGAGGATGAACTGGACGAAGATTTTGCTCTTGCTGATCATTGTCATTGTTGGGTGGATTGTCCTCGGGCTGATCATTGTCTTCAGGTTGATTAGGTGCAGAAATGATAAGTTCCTCTTCAGGCTGTGCTTCAGAAGGTATGATTTCTCCAGTTCCCATTAGCTTGATGGATTCACTGGTTGGAACTTCATCTAGCACATTTGGCAGGTGCTCTCTTTGCGAGCCGTTAGTCTCATTGAACCGCACATCCACAGTTTCAACCACTTTATAGTGAAAGAGGTTGAAGACTCTGTAGGAGTGCGAATCCTTTCCGTAACCGAGCATAAAACATTCATGTGCTTTTGGTGCAAATTTTGAAGTGTGATGTGGATCCTTGATCCAGCACCTAGCACCAAATACTCTGAAGTAACTGACATTTGGCTTCTTACCAGTGAGGAGTTCAGAGGATGTTTTCTTCAGAAGCTTGTGAAGATAAACACGGTTGATGACATGGCATGCAATATCAATAACTTCAGGCCAGAACTTTCTTGGTGTCTTGTATTCATCGAGCATCGTCCGAGCCATCTCAATGAGTGTTCTGTTCTTGCTCTCCATGATGCCATTCTGCTGAGGTGTGTACGGAGCTGAGAACTCATAAGTGATGCCTAATGTATCCAAGTAAAGATCGAGGCCGGTGTTCTTGAACTATGTGCCGTTGTCACTCCTGATATGCTTGATCTTGACGCCATAGTTGTTCATGGCACGGTTGGTGAAGCGTCTGAAGACATCCTACACTTCAATCTTGTAGAGAATTATGTGCACCCATGTATATCTTGAATAATCATCAACAATGACGAAGCCATAGAGACAAGCAGCAGTAGTGAGAGTAGAGTAGTGAGTAGGGCCAAATAAGTCCATGTGTAGCAGCTCGAAGGGTTGAGATGTCGTCATGATTGTCTTGAGGATGCTTGGCCTAGTCATCTTTCCAGACTTCGCGAGCACCGCACAAGTGATCCTTCTTGAACTTGACGCCCTCGATGCCTATAACATGCTTCTTCTTTGCGAGAGTGTGTAAGTTCCTCATGCCAGCATGCCCTAGCCTCCGATGCCAGAGCCAGCACTCTGAAGCTTTTGCGAGAATACATACGGCAAGCTGTGGCCCTGTTGAGAAATCTACCATGTACAGATCATCTTTCCAGACCCTTCAAAGACTAGAGACTTGTCAGATTCCATTAGTACAAGGCAACGATATTTTCCAAATATCACAATCATGTTCAAGTCACAAAGCATTGAGACAACCATTAAGTTGAAACCCAGGGATTCAACAAGCATCACTTTATCCATGTGCTGATCCTTTGAGATTGCAACTCTACCTGGACCCAATACCTTGCTTTTACCAGTGTCAGCAAATGTGATGTGACTCTTGTCAGATGGACGTAAGGTTGAGTCCATGAGAAGACTTCGATCACCAGTCATATGATTAGTGCATCCGATGTCCATAATCCATTCGAAGCATGAGGTGTCATACCCTCTGATGCAGTTAGGGGATAGGTTTCACCAAGAGTATTGTGAAGCATAAACATTTGACGGGCAAGAGGATTATCAAAGCTCAGATCAAGATTAGGACTGATAGGATGATTGGCAAATGATTCAGGAACAAAATACATAGTGAGACGATTTGGGCATTTGATCTTGCGCCCTACAAGATGTTTTAGGTCCCCAGCAATAGCATCAGACGCCTTTGATTTCCGGCTAGAGACCTTTCCCTGCAAAAGAAATTTAATTCTTCTTAACCACCCACATCTTTAGGGGTGGCTTAGAAGCAATGAGTCTAAGTGCAGCATCTGAGAACTTCGGCTTTGGAGCCCTAGCAAATAGCCTTGCAGGAGATGAATGATACTCATATGAATAAGCAGAAAATTTCTTAGTTTTATGAACATAGCGGTTTGAAGAGACATGCTCATATTCATAAGTTTGAGTATGATTTCCCTGCAAAACATTGGCGTTAGGATGACTCAGGTGAGTCCTCTGTCTGTATGAAGCCTTTGGACCATATGAAGCCTTTGGTCTGGGATTTGTCTTCTTCCCAGGTGGTGTCATGATGACATTCACAGGAAGATTCTCAAGACAATTTTGGGAACCGGATCTTCTTCATAGGTGGCCCATTCCTGCGATTAGTACCAATATACCTAGCAAACACTTCACCATTCGATTCTTAAACAGTTTATAGTTTGCATCAAAGGATTCATCAATGATAATAGGGTTAGCACAAGTGAAGCGGATAAGCTGGATGGATCCTTGAAGGTCCCTTTGCAGCAACCCATGTGGTTTTGGGGTCTTGCTCGGGCTTCGATAGGAGCCATCAACATTCATTTTCCTCTCGAACCCAACACCCTCTTTCCTAGGGTTTCGGTTCAGAATCTGCTTTGAGGACATCACACGATTATCGATGCCCTTTGAGACTTTTGTACATCCTGTTTCAAGCAATGTCTTCAACCTAGAATTTTCATCAGCAATAGTAGTGGTATCCTCGGCGAGAGGGTTAGTTACCACATCAGCAGTTGAAGATATTACAACGATGGCGCGAGAAGAACATTCAACAGAATGTAGCGTTATCACGCTCAAGGCATTTTAGACATGGTGGTTCAAATCCTTCTGGCGGAACTGATCATTGGCGAGCTTGAAGTGACTCATTCTCTTTTGAAGATCTTCATGAGCCGCTCTCAATTTCTCAAGCTCTTGCTTCCTTTAAAGATAATCATAGGAGATCTTTTCATGAGTGGTTGAGGCGTTTCATGATGACTTTCAAGTTCTGGTACTTAACATGAAGATATTTTATGTCTTCAATTAAGGACTGAGCAGGTCATTCAGCGTCCAACAGGTCATCGCTTTTCTCTAACAGTTTTTGAGTATGTTCCATAGCTTTCTGTTGTTCAGTTGCAATTTTAGCAAGTGTTTTGTAGCTGGGTTTGGATTCACAATCAGAGTCATCTTCACTTGAAGTTTGAAATTAAGCATCACGTGATTTTACCTTGGCACCACGTGCCATGAAGCAGTAGGTGGGAGCAGAGTCGTCCTTGTCATTAGCTTCAGCGTTGTTGACGGTGCCATTATCTTCAGCGTTGAAGATGGACTTGGCAACGTAGGCTGTAGCTAGAGCCAAACTTGCAACGCCAGAGTCGGACTCCTCCTCAGACTCCACCTCCGCCTCCTTAGAAGCAGACTCCTCCTCTGAATCCATCTCCTTGCCAACAAAAGCACGAGCCTTGCCAGATAGCTCTTCTTGTGTGATGAAGACTTGGACAAAGACTTGGAAGAAGACTTTTAAGATTTCTTCTTCTTGTTGTCATCAGAATCATATTCCTTGCTCTTCTTCTTCTTCTTCTTCTTCTTCTTCTTCTTCTTGTTCTCATTGTCCCATGGACATTCAGAGATATAGTGTCCAGGTTTCTTGCACTTGTGACATGTTCTCTTCTTATAATCATGAGTGGAAGCTTCATCATTTCTTGAGCTGGATCGTCAAGACTTTCTGAAGCTCTTCTTCTTAGTGAACTTCTGGAACTTCTTCACAAGCATAGCAAGCTCCTTTCCAATGTCTTCAGGATCACCAGAACTACAGTCAGATTCTTCTTCATATAAGGAAACAGCTTTTGCCTTCAAAGCACGAGTTCGGCCTTAGTTGGGACCATAGATATTTCTTTTCTCAGATAGCTAGAACTCGTGTGTGTTGAGCCTCTCAAGTATATCAGACGGATCGAGTGTCTTGAAGTCAGGGCGTTCTTGTATCATCAGGGCAAGGGTGTCGAACGAGCTGTCAAGTGATCTCAGTAGTGTCTTGACGATTTCATGCTTAGTGATCTCAGTGGCGCCAAGAGCACGAAACTCATTTGTGATGTTAGTGAGGTGATAAAACGTGAGCTGGACATTCTCATTGTCGTTTCTCTTGAAGCGGTTGAAGATGTTGTCAAGAACACTGATCCTTTGATCTCTCTGGGTTGAGACGCCTTCGTTGACCTTGAAGAGCCAGTCCCAGACTAGCTTTGACATTTCGGAGCACTCCTGCGGGCATCTTGTCCTTTGGTCGGATGACCACAAATGATGTTCTTAGCGGTAGAATCCAGTTGAATGAACTTCTTGACATCCGCAGGTGACACCTTCACCGAGCCTTGGGAGCGCCATCCTTGACGACGTGCGGAGGTCGACATCAATGGCTTCAAGATGCATGTGCATCTTATTCTTCGATGAGGATATTCAGTTCCATCGAAGATGGGGCGAGTAGCGGAGACTTTGATTATCCTGCGGTCAACATAGCTAAAACTCCGGTGGTTAAGCGAATCACCGTAACAAGGGAGTACCTTGCTCGATACCAATGGAAAGTGCTAGTTATCGACTAGAGGGGGGGGGGGGGTGAATAGGCGATTTTTATGGAAGTCTTCAAAACATGGGAGTTTCGAAGACAATCACTCGAAATGAACCTATTGACATGCAGTGGAAGGTAGACTACACTAGACAAGCCATAGTCAAGTATTCAATGAAGTGAAAGCACGAAGACTAATAGTAGCTAGGTAGTAGGGATCAGGATGGAAGATAGTATGAAGCCAAACAACAATAGTAGTCACCCAGTGAAGTCAAACAGGTAATGCAAACAGGAAAGGACTTCATGAAGACAAACTGTAAATAAAGAGAGGGAGACGATAGAACCAGTTGCTTGGCAAAGACAAGGATTTTTTGGACCAGTTCCAGTTGCTGTGACAACTTTACGTCTGGTTAGGGAGGCTGAGATTTAACTCAGAAGACCGTGTCTTCACCTTATTCCCCTTGAGCTAAGGACACCCAGTCCTCGCCCAATCACTCTGGTAAGTCTTCAAAGTAGACTTCCAAACCTTCACAGACTTCGTTCACCGGCGATCCACAATGAGTCTTGGATGCTCAGAATGCGGCGCCTAACAGGATGGAGGATTCACAGTCCTCAAGTGTAACAAGTCTTCGAGTCACGACGACGAGAAAGACTTGATGATGCCTAACACTCTTTGGCTCTGGGTGTTTGGGCTTTGTCCTCGCAAGGATTTCTCTCTCTCAAAAGCTTCGGAGCTGGGTTGCTCTAAAACGACAAAAGTCGTGCACTAACTCTGAGCAGCCACCCATTTATGGTGTAGGGGGTGGGCTATTTATAGCCACTAGGCAACCCGACCTGGGTCACTGATACGTCTCCAACTTATCTATAATTTTTGATTGCTCCATGCTACTTTATCTACTGTTTTGGACTATAATGGGCTTTATTTTCCACTTTTATATTACTTTTGGGACTAACCTATTAACCGGAGGCCCATCCGAATTGCTTGTTTTTGCCTTTTTCATGTTTGAAGAAACAAAATATCAAACGAGTCCAAACGGAATGAAACCTTGAAACGTGATTTTCTCACGAGCGTGATCCGGAGACTTGGACCCTACGCAAGGAACCAGAGAGGCGGTCACGAGGTGGGCGCCCCTAGGCGCGCCCGTCTCGTGGGCCCCTGTTGCTCCACCAACGCTCCTTCCTCCTATATATACCTCGTACCCCAAACAATCGAACAGGAGCCCAAACCTAATTCCACCGCCGCAACTTCCTGTATCCACGAGATCCCATCTTGGGGCCTGTTAGGAGCTCACGGGAGGGCATCCACCACCGAGGGCTTCTACATCAACACCATAGCCTCTCCGATGAAGTGTGAGTAGTTTACTTGGAGACCTTGGGTCCATAGCTAGTAGCTAGATGGCTTCTTCTCTCTTTTTGGATCTCAATACAATGTTCTCCCCCTCTCTCGTGGAGATCTATTCGATGTAATCTTCTTTTTGCAGTGTGTTTGTTGAGACCGATGAATTGTGGGTTTACGATCCAGCTTATCTATGAATAATATTTGAATCTTCTCTGAATTATTTTATGTATGATTGAGTTATCTTTGCAAGTCTCTTCGAATTATCCATTTGGTTTGGCTAACTAGATTGGTAGTTCTTGCAATGGGAGAAGTGCATGGCTTTGGGTTCAACCTTGCGGTGTCCTTACCTAGTGACAGAAAGGGTTGCAAGGCACGTATTGTATTGTTGCCATCGAGGATAACAAGATGGGGTATTTATCATATTGCATGAATTTATTCCTCTACATCATGTCATCTTGCTTAAGGCGTTACTCTGTTTTTAACTTAATACTCTACATGCATGCTGGATAGCGGTCGATGAGTGGAGTAATAGTAGTAGATGCAGAATCGTTTCGATCTACTTGTCTCGGACGTGATGCCTATATACATGATCATACCTAGATATACTCATAACTATGCTCAATTCTTTCAATTGCTCAACAGTAATTTGTTCACCCACCGTAGAATAATTATGCTCTTGAGAGAAGCCACTAGTGAAACCTATGGCCCCCCGGTCTATTCTCATCATATCAATCTCCATCACTTTTATACTTGCTTTGTTTTACTTTGCCTTTTACTTTTCACTTTGCATCTATATATCAAAAATACCAAAAATATTATCTCTATCAGATCTTACTCTCGTAAGTGACTATGAAGGGATTGACAACCCCTAATCGCGTTGGTTGCGAGTAGCTATCGTTTTGTGCAGTTACGAGGGACTTGTGCGTGGCCTCCTCTTGGATTGATACCTTGGTTCTCAAAACTGAGGGAAATACTTACGCTCTTGTGCTGCATCATCCTCTCCTCTTCGGGAAAACCAGCAAGCTCAAGACGTAGCAAGAAGGATTTCTGGCGCCGTTGTTGAGGAGTCTACGCAAAAGTCAACATACCAATTACCCATCACAATCCCTATCTCTCGCATTACATTATTTGCCATTTGCCTCTCGTTTTCCTCTCCCCCACTTCACCCTTGCCGTTTTATTCGCCCTCTCTTTCCCAATCTCCTCCTCTTTTTCCCTTTGCCTTTTCCCCGTTGCCTTTTCTTTGCTCGTGTGTTGGATTGCTTGTTTGTCGCGATGGCTCAAGATGCTACCGAATTGTGTGACTTCACCAATACCAATAATAATGATTTCCTTAGCACTCTGATTGCCCCTCTTGCCAATACTGAATCTTGTGAAATCAATACTGCTTTGTTGAATCTTATTATGAAAGATCAATTCGCCGACCTTCCTAGTGAAGATGCCGCTACTCATCTGAATAGCTTCGTTGATTTATGTGATATGCAAAAGAAAAAAGATGTCGATAATGATGTCGTTAAATTGAAGCTATTTCCTTTTTCGTTTAGAGATCGTGCTAAAGCATGGTTTTCATCTTTGCCTAAAAATAGCATTGATTCTTGGAACAAGTGCAAAGATGCTTTTATCTCTAAGTATTTTCCTCCCGCTAAGATTATCTCTCTTAGGAACGATGTTATGAATTTTAAGCAACTTGATCATGAACATGTTGCACAAGCTTGGGAGAGAATGAAATTAATGATATGTAATTGTCCTACTCATGGTTTGAACTTGTGGATGATTATACAAAAAATTTATGCTTGATTGAATTTTGCTTCTAGAAATCTTTTAGATTCGGCCACGGGAGGCAATTTTATGGAAATCACTCTAGGGGATGCTACTAAACTCCTAGATAGTATTATGGTTAATTATTCTCAATGGCATACTGAAAGATCTACTAATAAAAAAGTGCATGCTATAGAAGAAATCAATGTTTTGAGTGGAAAGATGGATGAACTTATGAAATTATTTGCTACTAAGAGTGTTTCTTCTGATCCTAATGATATGCCTTTGTCTACTTTGATTGAGAATAATAATGAATCTATGGATGTGAATTTTGTTGATAGGAATAATTTTGGTAACAACGCGTATAGAGGGAATTTTAATCCTAGGCCTTATCCTAGTAATCCTTCCAATAATTATGGAAATTCCTACAACAACTCTTATGGAAATTTTAATAAGATGCCCTCTGAATTTGAGAGTAGTGTTAAAGAGTTTATGAATTCACAAAAGAATTTTAATGCTTTGCTTGAAGAGAAATTGCTTAAAGTTGATGATTTGGCTAAGAACGTTGATAGAATTTCTCTTGAGGTTGATTCTTTAAAGCTTAGATCTATACCTCCTAAGCATGATATCAATGAGTCTCTCAAAGCTATGAGAATTTCCATTGATGAGTGCAAAGAAAGAACCGCTAGGATGAGTGCTTCCAAAGATGCCTTTATTAAAGCGTGTTCTTCTAATTCCTATGATAATCAAGATGAAGATCTAAAAGTTATTGATGTGTCCCCTATTAAATCTTTGTTTTGCAATATGAATCTTGATGAAACTGAATATGATCTTCCGTTACCTAGAAGGCGTTCTAAGAATTCGGAGTTTTTAGATCTTGATGATGAAATTGATAAAAGTGAGATTGAAAGAAATAAAAATCTAGATGTTGCTAAACCCACTATATTTGATCTCAAGGAATTTAATTATGAAAATTGCTCTTTAATTGATTGTATTTCCTTGTTGCAAACCGTGCTAAATTCTCCTCATGCTTATAGTCAAAATAAGGCCTTTACCGAACACATTGGTGATGCCTTGATGCAATCTTATGAAGAAAAGCTTGAGTTGAAAGTTTATATCCTTAGGAAACTCTATTATGAGTGGGAACCTACTATCAAAATTAAAATTAAAGATTATGAGTTTCATGCTTTGTGTGATTTGGGTGCTAGTGTCTCTACTATTCCCAAAACTTTGTGTGATTTGCTAGATTTCCGTGACTTTGATGATTGCTCCCTAAACTTGCATCTTGCGGATTCCACTATTAAAAAGCCTATGGGAATAATTAGTGATGTTCTTATTGTTGCAAATAGTAATTATGTGCCCGTAGATTTTATCGTTCTTGATATAGATTGCAATCCTTCATGTCCTATTATTCTTGGTAGACCTTTCCTCAGAACGATTGGTGCAATTATTGATATGAAGGAAGGACATATTAGATTCCAATTTCCCTTAAAGAAAGGCATGGAACACTTTCCTAGAAAGAAAAAAATTACCATATGAATCTATTATGAGAGCCACTTATGGATTGCCTACCAAAGATGGCAATACCTAGATCTATCCTCGCTTTTATGCCTAGCTAGGGGTGTTAAACGATAGCGCTTGTTGGGAGGCAACCCAATTTTATTTTTTAGTTTTTTTGTTTTTACTTCTGTTTAGGAATAAATAATCCATCTAGCCTCTGTTTAGATGTGGTTTTATCTTTTAATTAGTGTTTGTGCCAAGTTGAACCTATTGGATCTTCTTGGATGATAGTTAATTGATTTTGCTGTAATTTCCAGAAACTTTGCGCTCAGTGCCCGAATTGGTAAACATAACCAGAACGTTATAAAATATTGATTCCAATTGCTGCTGATCGATAAACAAATTTCCAGGTCGTCTAATTTTGGTAGAATTTTTTGAGTTCGAGAAGTTTGCGTTAGTTACAGATTACTACAGACTGTTCTGTTTTTGACAGATTCTGTTTTGCGTGTGTTGTTTGCTTATTTTGATGAATCTATGGCTAGTAAAATAGTTTATGATCCATAGAGAAGTTGGAATACAGTAGGTTTAACACCAATATAAATAAAGAATGAGTTCATTACAGTACCTTAAAGTAGTCTTTTGTTTTCTTTCTCTAACGGAGCTCACGAGATTTCTATTGAGTTTTGTGTAGTGAAGTTTTCAAGTTTTGGGTGAATTCTTTTGATGGATTATGGAACAAAGAGTGGCTAGAGCCTAAGCTTGGGGATGCCCATGGCACCCCCAAGATAATCCAAGGACACCAAAAAGACAAAGCTTGGGGATGCCCCGGAAGGCATCCCCTCTTTCGTCCACTTCCATCGGTAATTTACTTGGAGCTATATTTTTATTCACCACATGATAAGTGTTTTGCTTGGAGTGTCTTGTATTATTTGCGTCTTTGCTTGTTAGTTCACCACAATCATCCTTGCTGTACACACCTTTTGAGATAGCCATATATGAATTGAAATTTGATAGAATACTCTATGTGCTTCACTTATATCTTTTGAGCTTGATAGTTTTGCTCATAGTGCTTCACTTATATCTTTTGAGCTTGATAATTTTGCTCATAGTGCTTCACTTATATCTTTTGAGCGTGATAATTTTTGCTCTAGTACCTCACTTAGATCTTTTAGAGCACGGTGGTGGATTTGTTTTAAAGAAACTTGATCTCTCATGCTTCACTTAGATTAATTTGAGAGTCGTTAATAGCATGGTAATTTGCTTAATATTAATATACTTGGTATTCAAGATATGTGAAGCTTTCTTTTGAGTGCGTTGAATACTAAGATAAGGTTGATGCTTGATAATTGTTTTGAGATATGGAGGTGATAATATCAAAGTCATGCTAGTTGAGTAGTTGTGAATTTGAGAAATGCTTGTGTTGAAGTTTGCAAATCCCGTAGCATGCACGTATGGTTAAAGTTGTGTAACAAATTTGAAACATGAAGTGTACCTGGCTTGTGCATCCTTATGAGTGGCGGTCGGGGACGAGCGATGGTATTTTCCTACCAATCTAACCCCCTAGGAGCATGCGCGTAGTACTTGATTTTTGATGACTTCTAAATTTTTGCAATAACTATATGAGTTCTTTTGACTAATATTGAGTCCATGGATTATACGCACTTTTACCTTTCCGCCTTTGCTAGCCTCTTTGGTACCGTGCATTGCCCTTTCTCACCTTGAGAGTTGTTGCAAACTTCGCCGTGCATCCAAACCCCGTGATATGATACGCTCTATCACACATAAACCTCCTTATATCTTCCTCAAGACAGCCACCATACCTACCTATTATGGCATTTCCATAGCCATTCCGAGATATATAGCCATGCAACTTTCCACCGTTCCGTTCATCATCATCGTGACATACTTTACTTTTGTCATATTGCCATTGCATGATCATGTAGTTGACATCGTATTTGTGGCAAAGCCACCATGCATTATTTTTCATACATGTCACTCTTGATTCATTGCACCATCCCAGTACACCGCCGGAGGCATTCATATAGAGTCATACCTTGTTCTAGTTTCGAGTTGTAATCCTTATGTTGTAATCAATAGAAGTGTGATGATCATCATTATTAGAGCATTGCCCAAAAAAAAGAAGAGAAAGGCCAAAAAGAAAAAAAGAAAGGCCCAAAAAAAAGAAAATAAATAAAAAGGGCAATGCTACTATCTCTTTTTCCACACTCGTGCTTCAAAGTAGCACCTTGTTCCTCATGTAGTGAGTCTCATATATTGTGCTTCAAAGTAGCACCATGTTTTTCATATAGTGAGTCTCATAAGTTGTCTTTTTATACTAGTGGGAATTTTTCGTTATAGAACTTGGCTTGTATATATTCCTACGATGGGCTTCCTCAAAATGCCCTAGGTCTTCATGAGCATGCAAGTTGGATGCACACCCACTAGTTTTCTTTTGTTGAGCATTCATAGCTCTAGTGCATCCGTTGCATGGCAATCCCTACTCCTCATGTTGTCATCAATTGATGGGCATTTCCATAGCCCGTTGATTATCCTCGTCAATGTGAGACTTTCTTTTTTTCTTTTTTTTGTCTTCTACACACAATCCCCATCATCATATTCTATTCCACCCATAGTGCTATATCCATGGTTCACGCTCATGTATTGCGTGAAGGTTGAAAAAGTTTGAGATTATTTAAGTATGAAACAATTGCTTGGCTTGTCATCGGGGGTATAGAAGTTGGGAACATCTTTGTGTGACGAAAATGAAACATAGCCTAATTATATGATTTTGTAGGGATGAACTTTCTTTGGCCATGCTATTTTGAGAAGACATGATTACTTTGATTAGTATGCTTGAAGTATTATTATTTTTATGTCAATATGAAATTTTGTCTTGAATCTTTCGGATCTGAATATTCATAACACAATTAAGTAGATTTACATTGAAATTATGCCAAAGTATCACTCCGTGTCGGTGTACAAAAAGAGGGGTACACTTTTGTACCCTATAACTGCATGCAGGCGCGTCTGAGCCTTGGGCACCACCGCCTTGAGCAAGGCAAGGGAGGTGAGCCAAGGTAAGGCCAAAGCTCGAAAGGAGCAGAACGACGCCAAGACCAAGACCACAAAGAGCAAAGGGGACGAAGCGGACTCCCCCGGCAAGATCCTTGCCGGGAGGCAGTTTTAGCAAACCCGGGAAGACCCTTGCCGTGGCAGCTCGCCCCACACCTACGGAGCGAATCACCCTTGAGTCCACGACCCCCATGGGGCAAGGATTCGGGAGACATCCCCGTGGTGGCATGCGGATCTTTGTGAAGACATTCAAGATCAGATACACACACTATATAAGATGACGACCCTTGGCGGGATCCCAGCCAAGGAGGACCACAAGGCCCCCGGCAAGAGCCTTGCCGGGGATGATAGCAGGCGCCACGGCAAGACCCTTGCCGGGGCCCCGGCAAGACTCTTGCCGGGGCTACGGCGAGGCCCTTGCCAAGAACACCCGTAGGGCCACCATCAGGCCCACGCAAATCAAACCTCCGCCACCGTTCACATGCAGCTGCCGACCCAACCAGTTGGGCAGGCACCTGCGTGGCGGCAAGCGGATCTTCGTGGAGACCCACCACTGCGCCACCTCAGCTGCCTGCCTGCCTACATGGCACCACGGGCATCGCTGGCCAGGGCACGTGTCGACACGAAAGGGAGCGGCGACGGACGAGACATGGCTCTCCCCCGTCCCCGATAAAGCAAGGACACCTAAGTAAGACACATTAAAGGCGCCTTGTCATGTAATGCGAGGGATAAACTCGCATCATTGTACCCTTTCCACCTCTTGTGTGCCACTGTGGCAACCCCTTTCCCTATAAAAGGAGGCCCAAGGCGACCAGGAGGAGGATTCGGCTTTTTGGAGCTCCTCACGCCCCCATTGCTAGTTCAAGAACACAGATAAACAAACCACCAAAGCAGGAGTAGGGTTTTACGCATCCTCGCAGCCTGAACCTGGATAAGGAAACCGTGTGCTATCTGTTTGATCTGCTCTTCTCCCGACCCCGCGCCCCGTGACCGTAGTAGGGATTCTTGTGATCCCATAGGTGCCGTTCCCACCGACATCTTTGACGCGCCGGGTAGGGGTGCGCAGTTGTGAGAATCGGCTCTAGCAGTTAGTTCGACGCTTCTTCATTGTCATGGCACCCAAGAAGAATATGACGGTGGCGGTTGGCCCGTCGGAAGCCGGACATCCCGTCCCGACGCAGGCGAGCAGCGGACCGGTCGTAGAAAGGACCCGGGGCGCCGTTCGCGAACACCAACACCGTCCCTGCAGCCGAAGTTGGGAGGCGGCTATGTTCGTGCGCCTGGTAATGGGCCGCACGCCGCCAAATCCAAAGACGGAGCCAGGCCCTCCGCGGGTGGCGCGGGTCCTTCCAAGATTGCTGCCACCCCGTCCGAAGGCGACGCGAGGGCTTCCAAGACTCCCACGCCGGCGCCGACGGCGCACTCCTCTCAAGCGGCGTGCGACGAATGGCGTAATCACACCGAGGACCCCGGGCGTCGCCGCGGAAAGAGCCCCGAGTGCCACTCCCGGGATTTAGAAGACCTGCCCGCTCGCCGAGGCGCTGGTGAAGATGGCATGTGACCGCGGGGTCGTGATAGAGCTCCTTCTGACATGGTCAGAAGTCGAAGCGCGTCGCGATCCGTGCAGGTTTCTCTGCCACCAATGCCAGCAGAAGCCCTGGCGCGCGTGCAGTTGCTCCTCGATTTTCCTCCCACTACGGGGAAACTCGACGAATGGAGAGCCACTATCCGAAGCCTTGTTGCGGTGGCCAACAAAGACAAACCGAGTCCGGTGGAGCCCCCGGGTCGACGCTCCAACGGAGTCCCACACACCAGTGGCAGGAAAGCCGGCGGCGCCGCGACCACGGTGCACTCGCCTCCTCCTCGCCCGGTACCACGGACGCCAGCCCGTCGCGACGTTACGGGCGACGAAATCTCCATAGCATCCTCCGACCCGCGGGCCCACTGTGACCAGCGCCAAGTTCTTCGGGAACGAGAACATGAAGACGCTCGAACCACTATCGAGCGCCGGTGCGGAGCGCGCCTCCAATCAGACAGACGAGCAGGGCCTGCATTGAGCCCCCCGGCACCAGAGAGCCTTGGACGCCTACCTTACGAGGTAGGCTGCCCGGCTTTTACCCATGAGCTGCGGCAGTTCGGTGGCCCACTCACCGCACCTTCAAACCCGGCGTGGGCGAAAAGTACAGCGGCAAGACCCACCGTCCGAAGTTCCTCGGCATCTACACCATCGCGATGCAAGCTGCGGAGCCAGCGACGATAAGGTGCTTGCGAATTACTCCGCTGGCTCTTAAACCCAACGCCATGTCATGGTTGATGCACTTGCGGTAGACTCTATTTCCTCCTAGTCGGATTTGTGCCATGAGTTCGTGGGCGCCTTCTTTGGAGGCCACCAAGCCCATGGCCAAGCAAGCGACCTGCACATCATTCCCGTAAGGGAGGCGAGAGTCTCCGCAAGTATATCTGAGGTTCAGCGGGTGCAGTACAATATCCCTGATGTTCACCCTGCCGCCATCATCATCGCGTTCCATCGAGCGTCTTGAAACCGCAAGATCTTGTGAAGAGCTGGCAATGAACAAGGTGAAAGATGTAGCGAGAACTCTATGTTCTTGGCGGCGGATGTGCCCGGCTGAAGAGGAAGGAAGTACCCGGCGAAGATGCGGCGTGAAACCGACTCCTCGGATGAGGATATTGCCGCCCCGGCGAAGAAAGGCCGGCGCCTTAATAGGAAGCGCAAAGGTAAAGCCGTGCTTGCCGTCGAGGGATATGATGACACCGGCTCCACCAAGAAAACCAAGGCAGATGACCCCGGCAAGGAAGTTGCCGGATGTGTCGCCTGCCGGGCCTTGGCGGCTGCCGAGAAGCCAGGAAACTCCGACAAGCGATACTGCAAGATCCATCGCACCAAAGGCCATTCTTTCCAAGACTGCCGACAGGTTGAGCTCCTCGCTGAGAAGCAGAGGGCTGAGTATGAGAGGCAGGACAAGGAGAAGGGCCCAGACGGTGCTGAGGGGTCCGACAAGAAGTGTGACGGCCAGGCGGGCCGTCGCGGCAAGGATAAACAACAGGAGAGGCCCGCCCGGGGCCGTGACAGAAAGCCAGAAGACGACGATCGCGAAGAGGACGACAAATCCGGCGACCAAGAGTTTCAGAAAGCTACAGAGGCCATGTGCGTCGACGGCGGCGCCTCGCTACATACTTCTCACCGCCGGCTTAAACAGTGGGTGCGAGAGATTACAGCGGCAGAGCCGTCGTTTGATGCCCAAAGGCTGCTGAAGTGGTCCAGCACACCTATCATTTTTGACACTGAGAATCACCCTAGTCGCACTACTGCGGTCGGGTGCTTGCCATTGTTGGTTTCACCAACAATACGCAACCTCAAGGTGATGAAGATGCTAGTCGATGGCGGGGCTGGTCTGAACTTGATCTCGCCTGCCGTGATTGAGAAACTGCTGATTCCTGATGGGGACCTCGAAGAGACGGGCACGTTTCAGGGGGTCAACCCGGGAAGAAGCCAACCTAAGGGAAAGGTCATGCTGCCCGTGACTTTTGGAAGCGACCTGAACTACAGGACGGAGAGGATCATGTTTGATGTTGCCAAGATCCCCTTGCCCTACAACGAGATCCTGGTCCGCCCAGCGCTGGCCAAGTTCATGGCGGCGTAACACTACGCCTACAACACCCTGAAGATGCCAGGACCTGTGACGATCATCACCATCCCCTCCGATAAGAAAGATCGCTGATTTGCGCTGACCAACTATACCAGACAAGCGGTTGCAGCAGCTGCCGCCACTAGGGCAGTTGCTCCTGCCCTTGGGACCCCGGAGGAAGAAGAAGAAGAAGAAGACCGTGAGACCTCGAACACCCACTCCGCAAGCGCACCTCTTGGTGTAAGCGCTGCCGTCGAGGACGTGATGAGAGCTCCACCAGCGGAAACAAAAAGCGCAGGCCATACCGCGGGAACCAAGAAGGTTTACATCAATGAGGATTTGCGGCGGGAGGAGCTTTTACCATAAGCTCCACCCTTGACGACAAATAGGAAGACGCTTTCGTCGACTTCTGCGGGCGAATGTCGATGTATTTGCATGGCAAGCTTCGACATCCCAGTGTTCCCGTGGAGGTGATTGAGCACCACCTTGCTGTCTGCCCTCATGCGCGGCCCGTCAAGCAGAAGGTCAGAAAGCAAGCTTTGGAACGACAAGAGTTCATCACAGAAGAGATCCGGAAACTAGAAGCAGCGGGTTTGGTAAGAGGAGTGCTCCATCCAACGTGGTTGGCCAATCCGGTCGTAGTGCACAAGGCAAATGGGAAGTGGAGACTATGTATTGATTACACAGATATCAATAAGGCTTGCCCTAAAGACCCCTTCCCGTTGCCGCGCATCGACCAGATTGTTGACTCCACGGCTGGGTGTGATCTGTTGTCATTCCTCGGCGCCTACTCCGGCTACCACAGACCTTCATGACAAGAGAAGACGAAGAAAACATCATTCATCACCCCATGCGGTGCGTCTTGTTTCATGCGGATGCCTTCGGGTTGAAGAGTGCTGGTTCGACGTTTGCAAGGCGGTCCAGATTGGTTTTGAACCCCAGCTCCATAGAAATATGGAAGCTTATATGGATGACATAGTGGTCAAAACCAAGGACAGGGCAACCCTCATACCAGATTTGCAAGAAACATTTGCAAACCTATGCAAGATCAATCTCAAGCTGAACCACGAGAAGTGCATCTTTGGCGTCCCGTCCGCAAGCTTCTCGGGTTCTTGGTGTCCTGGCGTGGGATAGAGGCCAATCCGACAAAATCAAAGCTATAGAGCAGATTGAAGCACCCAAGCGAATCAAGGATATCGTCGGCTTGCTGGTTGCGTGCCGCCGCCATGGGCAGGTTCATTTCAAGTCTGCGAACGCGCCCTTCCCTTTTCAAGATCCCGAAAAAGGCGGGCTGATGGAGTGGGCGCCGAAGCGAAGCAGCATTGCAAGGTCTGAAGAAGTACCTCTCCTCGGCGCCAATACTAGTTGCGCCTAGGCCACGAGAGCCGTTGCTGCTATACTGGCGGCAACGGACCAGTGGTCGGCGCCGCACTAGTGGCGCAGAGAGAGGTTGACGCCGAGGTAATGGCAGCGGCAGAGCCTGACACCACCAATGCAGAGACGACACAACCAGTTGAAGTGCCGCCGAAGAAGAAAATGATGCAGCACCCGGTCTACTTTGTTAGTTCCCTCCTGCAGGGGGCTAGATCAAGGTACTCCGGTGTGCAGAAACTGCTCTTCGGCCTTCTTATGGCCTCGAGGAAGCTGCGTCACTGCTTCCAGGCGCACGAGATCACTGTCGTCACTCGCTTCCCTCTGCAACGGATATTGCACAATCCCGATGCAACGGGAAGAATTGTGGAATGGGCACTGGAGCTGTCCAGCTTGGCTTCAAGTTTGAAAGTACTTGACGATTGAGAGCCGAGTCCTAGCGGAGTTCATTGCGAGAATGGACCGCAACGCTGACGAAGAAGCCAAGAGACTGCTCTCCCGGCAAGGAGGCAAGTTGTGATTGTATCATGTACTTTGATGGAGCTTTCTCCTTACAAGGCGCCGGGCTGGCGTCTTGTCGCGCCCACGGAGAGCACCTCAAGTCGTGATCCACATGCACTTCCCGTGGAGGTGTCAACAAACAATCTGACAGAGTGAAGGGCTACTTGCGGTCTTAGGATCGCGGCGGACCTCGGAATCAAGAAACTCATCGTCGGGGAGACTCGCAGCTTGTCGTCAAGCAAGTCAACAAGGATTACGAGCCCATTGATGAAGGCCTCGTCGATGAAGTGAGAAAGCTGGAAGAGCGTTTGACGGTATCTGAGCTGAACCGTTCCACGAGCGGAGAACGATATCGCCGATTACTGTCAAAAGCGCTGCCCTCAAGCTACACATGGAACCAGATACCTTTGTGCTTCAGCTAACTTAGCAATCCGCTGATCCATCAACAGAGCAGAATAAGAGGAGGAAATCAGGGCCTGGCAAGTACTTTCCCGCCGAGCTCCCCGGAGCCGCTGACAAGGATGTTGCGGGGATCTTGAGTCCCGCCACGGACGACGGCCCAGCTCGGCGAGGCGTCAAGCTCTTGCCGTCAAGACAGCCGCTCCTATAGCGGAGGAAATGCATTTAGTCCTCGCCGTCGAGCCCCAGGCTCCAGTGCGGGCACAACATACCGTCCGATTCCTCCAAACAGGGGAACTTCCTGAGGAGCAGGAAGAAGCGGAAAAAGTACCCCGTCGCTCTACCATGTACCAGTTCGTCGATGACGTCCTGTACAGAAAGAGGCCGAACAGTGTGAAATTGAAGTGTATCCCTCGAGATTAAGGACTGGAGCTGTTGGCGGAGATACACGGAGGCATATGTGGATCCCACATTGGGTCAAGGGCCCTTGCCGGCAAGGCATTTCGACAAGGCTTCTTCTGGCCCACCGCCCTCCAGGATGCGACGACACTAGTCACCAGGTGTGAAGCGTGTCAGTTCCATTCAAAGAAGCTTCATCAGCCAGCTCAAGCCCTTCAAACCATCCCCTCTCCGGCCCTTCTCGGTCTGGGGGCTCGACATACTGGGCCCTTTCCCCCGCGCTGTCGGGGGCTTTGAGTACTTGTACGTTGCAATCGACAAGTTCACAAAGTGGCCGGAGGTGGAGGCAGTAAGGAAGGTCACGGCTCAATCAGCCATCAAGTTCATCAAGGGACTAGTGTGCCGTTTTGGCATACCCAATAGGGTTATCACTGACAATGGCACACAGTTCACAAGCCGCACCTTCATGCAATATACCCATGACCTCGGCAGCAAAGTCTGTTTCGCTTCCGTTGCTCACCCGCAAACCAATGGTCAAGCTGAGAGGGCAAATGCTGAAGTACTGCGAGGCTTAAGGACCAAGACCTTTGACAGGCTTCACAAGAGTGGAAGGCGCTGGATTGACGAGTTGTTGGTGGTTCTTTGGTCGATCAGGACGACGCCAAATCGAGCCACCGGCCAGACACCTTTTGCCCTAGTATACGGGGCAGAAGCAGTTCTCCCCACCGAACTCATATACGGGTCACCTCGAGTGCTCTCTTATGACGAGCTTGAGCAAGAGCAACTGCGGCAAGATGACACAATGCTCCTTGAGGAAGATCGTCTTCGTGCGGCTGTGAGAGCAGCATGCTACCAGCAAGCCTTGCGCCGCTACCATAGCCGCAAGGTTCATGCCCGAAGCCTTGAGGAAGGAGACCTTGTCCTTCGGCGCGTTCAATCAGCCAAGAATTCCAACCAGTTGACGCCAAAGTGGGAAGGCCCTTATCGGGTAACACGAGTCACCAGGCCCGGCGCAGTCCGCCTGGAGACCGAAGATGCCGTTCCGGTGAGTAACTCCTCGAACATTGAGCATCTTCGCAAGTTTTACCCGTGAGGCGCGGCTTTCCGGGCCCCCCGGGAAGCCACCTTTTGTACAAGCATTGCCGATGATGCATGTAACCCTTTGTACAAAGCCAGGCGCAGACCCTGAGCATAAATAAATGAAGCGCTGGCGCCCTAAGTTATAGCATGCATGCTAGGTCGAGTCTCGTCCTTGGTTAGGGTTGATGGTGCTTAGCGGCGACTAACCCCTAGCTTAGAGGTCGAGTGTGCGTCTCTTTGCCGTTCTTTTGTCTTCTTTGGTTCGCAGGACTCACAGATATCCTTTCCGGATCACTTGAGGACGAAAAAGAGAAGAGGGACAGACCGGCATCTAGACCCCGACAAGCCAGTATTGCCGGGGGCTACAAGTGCAAAGATTCACCCACGGCAAACCAGAGTTGCCGGGGGCTACAGCTTCAGATAAGTTCTTCATCCCTTATCATGCATTCCCTTATGGACTGAGGTATGTGAAACCTCGTTTTTTCCCAAAGCTACCGTGCTCCCCTAAAACTCTAGGCCCTAGGGCTCGTTCCTGGGGCCAGGTTTGGTTGTAGTCGCGGCAGCAAAAGGATGAAACGAGGAGCCTGAACCCACCTCATCCCTGCCTCCGCCAAAAGCGTGAGAAAGGTCGAGCGAAGTGGGAAGACAGCAGGCCTGCTGTTGGGCAAGGAAATGTTTATCTTAGGGATATCAAGGATTTACTCCTTGTCGTGGGTTCTACCCAAAACAAATGACCCGCAAGCATCTCTTTTTCACTAAACACATTCTACTCAGGTACAACCCATGGGGAATGAAAAACATGAATGATGGGATTACAAGTTTTAAATTCAGCCAAGGCCCAAAGGCTTACAAGCTAAAAAGAGATAAGGTGCCCGTAACCCCTTTCTTGTCCCTCTCCTCGGGAGGCAGGTCAAGGAGGCGAAAAGGGCGTAAGGGCGCCTAGGCGAGCTACGGTGGCAGGAGACACCAAGAGAACATCTCGGTGGCCGTCCAAAGGCTGGATGGTGATGGCGGCGCCGAAGCGAGCTCAAGACGAGGCGGCAGGACGTCAAGACGCTGTCGAAGGCATCGGTGTCCGCAGATTCGATTTGACGGCCTTGCCGCCCGCCCTCTTCCTCTTCCGCAGCCTCCCAACGCCACCGCCCAAGGAGACGACCCGAAGTTCAGGGAGCCGCGACACGGATGATGGGGTCGCCCGATGCCGACGGAGCTGCGCCCGACACCTAGTCGGACCCGTCATCCTGCCGCCTGCTACCCTCGTCGTCGCTGCCGCTGTCCTCCTCGCCACTCCCGCCCGAGGAGGGATCTTCGCTATCTGAAGAGCTCTCCACGCAGCACCTTGCCCGGGTCCCGAAGAGCCTGAAGACCTTGACGGAGAGGAGGCCGCCCTCCATCAGCTTGAAATGGAGAGTGAGCCCCTCCGTCAAGCGGTGGATATGAGCAAACGTCTTCCATCCCCGACGAAGATACATCACGTGAGGGGCTGGGAAGTCGACGCGAACTCGCGTACCGCTGATCCCACAGCCCCTCATGTGCAGCCACAATGACTCCGGCGGATCCAGCTCCATCTCCCGCGCGAATGGAGTTGGGAGACGAAGGAGACGGCGAGGCGGCCGGCGCAGCCTGACAAAGAACTCACAAGGGTCATCCGCAACATGGCCCTCCATGGGGGGAGGAACTACTGGCGGAGGCGAGACCGACGCGCCGCCCCGTCCTCCTCTTCCCCGAGCACCTCGGCCTCGCCCACGGCCTCGCCCCCTCCCCCTTCTCCTCGCGGTTGGCTCTGCCACCGCAGGTGCAGGAGAAGAAAGGACGCGTTGTCAAGCGGCGACCCTCGCCGCCACCATTGAAGGGCCAGGATTCCCTCTCTCCCTGGCGGATGGGGGGGGGGAGCAGAAGCTGAAGGAAGGAGGAGATGGAAGAATGCGGGACGCCATCCCCCCTCCAGCTCTTTATAAAGGAACGGGGTGGGGGCTCGGCCGCCCCGCTCAGCCAATCAAGACGCGGAAGGCGCAGGGAACTGGGACCAACCCGCTGCCCCAGCCCGCGACGGCCCGGTTTCCCGCCTCCACCGTTCGCCACCCCAAGCGCATGAGAACCATGTGGCGGCGCGGGGACCAAGCGACGGTGAGGCGACCTCTCCCCACCCGTGATCGTGGGGAGTGGACGCCTTGAAGACCACGCCTCGGCCCCGTTTAGTAAATGGGTCGCGCCTCCACGCCTCCCTCCGTTTATGGGGAAGGCGCGAACCGCCCCCTTTACTACGACGTGACGCATGCGCGCAGAGCTGAGCCCCACGCATGCCGCCCACATCACACACGCCTCCCCACGCCGAGCCACACGCGGGAGGCATGGGAAGCGCAGTGCACGAAGAGACTTACCGTGGTAAAAACCACCCCGCCTGCCCGCGCACCGTTTTTGGGCCTAGCCCAACGACACGATTGCGCTTAAGTGTGGCCCAGGCCCGGGGGCTCCTGTCGGTGTACAAAAAGAGGGGTACATTTTTTGTACCCCTATAACTGTGCACGGGCAGTTTGAGCCTGAGCACCACCGCACCGAGCAAGGCAAGGGAGGTGAGCCAAGGTAAGGCCAAGCTCGAAGGAGCGAGCAGCGCCAAGACCAAGACCACAAAGAGCAAAGGGACGAAGCGGACTCCCCCGGCAAGATCCTTCCCGGGAGGCGGTTTTAGCAAACCTGACAAGACCCTTGCCGTGGCAGCTCGCCCCACACCTACGGAGCAAATCACCCTTGAGTCCACTGCCCCCATGGGGCAAGGATTCGGGAGACATCCCCGTGGTGGCATGCAGATCTTTGTGAAGACATTCAAGATCAGATACACACACTATAGAAGATGACGACCCTTGGCGGGATCCCAGCCAAGGAGGACCACAAGGCCCCCGGCAAGAGCCTTGCCGGGGATGACAGCAGGCGCCACGACAAGACCCTTGCCGGGGCTATGGCGAGGCCCTTGCCAAGAACACCCATAGGGCCACTCTCGGTGTCAAAACCGGCGGATGTCGAGTAGGGGGTCCCGAACTGTGCTTCTAGGCGGATGGTAACAGGAGACAAGGGACACGATGTTTTACCCAGGTTCGGGCCCTCTTGATGGAGGTAAAACCCTACGTCCTGCTTGATTAATATTGATGATGTGTGTTACAAGAGTGGATCTACCACGAGATCAAAGAGGCTAAACCCTAGAAGCTAGCCTGTGGTACGATTGTTGTTCGTCCTATGGACTACAGCCGTCCGGTTTATATAGACACCGGAGAGGGCTAGGGTTACACAAAGTCAGTTACAAAGGTAGGAGATCTACATATCCGTATCGCCAAGCTTGCCTTCCACGCCAAGGAAAGTCCCATCCGGACACGGAGGAAGTCTTCAATCTTGTATCTTCATAGTCTTGGAGTCCGGCCGATGATGATAGTTCGCTATCCGGACACCCCTAATCTGGAACTCCTCAAGAGCCCTGAACTAGGCTTCAATGACGATTTAGTCCGGCGGCGCATGTTGTCTTCGGCATTGCAAGGCAGGTTCTTCCTCCGAATAATTTATAGAAGATTGTGAACACCAGGATAGTGTCCGGCTCTGCAAAGATAAATTCCACGTACCACCGTAGAGAGAATAATATTACACAAGTTCAATCTGCTGACGTATTTAGTGGCGTGACGTCATGCCATTACCAAGCCTTTACTCGTTTTATTGTTCCACCTCCGCGCGCTTAGCGGGCGGTTTCCTTAACACGCCTTGTCGAGCGTAGATCGTGTTCCCCTTATTCCGGATTCCCATCAATACGTGACGTGGGTAACCCAACCGCACCATTGATTGTGACGCTTGGGAGATAAGCGAGTTTTACCGGGCGGTGGGGACACATGTTTTTGTCCGCCCATATAAGGGGATAAAGATCCAACCCTTTACTCGCGCCTTCTTCCTCCTTGGCTTATCCATCTCCGCGAACTCGAGCTCCAGCGCCCAAGTCCGCACTTCTCACCTCAACCTTCTCCAACTATGTCCGGAGCGGGAGGCAAGTGGATGACCTCCTCCGTCACGGAGGGGCAGATCCAGAAGCTGCGCGACGCGGATATTTGTCCAAAGCAACATCGCAAGATCGGCTCCCGACGAGGGAGAGCTCGTCCCCAACCCCAGGCCCCATGAGAGGGTAGTATTTCTTCCCCATTTCCTCCACGGACTGGGCTTCCCGCTTCATCCCTTTGTCCGGGGGCTCATGTTCTACTACGGCCTAGATTTCCATGATCTGGCCCCGAATTTCATCCTCAACATCTCGGCGTTTATCGTCGTGTGCGAGGCCTTCCTCTGCATCCAGCCCCACTTCGGCTTGTGGCTCAAGACCTTTAGTGTCAAGCCGAAGGTTGTGAAGGGCAGCCAAGCGGAGTGCGGAGGCGCCATGGTGGGAAGGATGTCCCACGTTATGTGGCTGGAGGGCACTTTCGTGGAAACCATCAAGGGGTGGCAATCGGAGTGGTTCTACATCACCGAGCCACGTGACCCTGATTGGGTAGTGGCCCCCGAATTCAGATCTGGCATCCCTACACGGCTCACCTTCTGGAAAGAGAGTGGCCAGATTTGGGGGGATTCGGAGGAGCTCACCGGACTCCAAGCCTGTATCCAGAAGTTGGTGGACAAGAAGCTCAAGCTTGTCAACGTAGTCCAGGTCATGCTCATCCGCGGATTCTCCGTGCGGCGACGGGCTTCAACATGTGGGAGTTTGATCCGTGTAGCACGGCACTGGCGGGCTCTTAGACACTACGTGCGAAGATGTCCGGAAGGTGTTGTTCAAAGGCGCGAAGCTCACGCATCCGCTATCAAGATCGCGGATTCTCGCTCAGCGTCCACCGACGAGGTAAGTGATTTCACCACTTGTTTTCCATAGTTTGGCTCTATGCGGGATCTAAACTCCCTTTACCTTTGACAGGAATGGCTGGCGAAGGCCGAACGGACTATCTGTCCGACCCCATTGCCAGAGGACCCAGCGGACGCCCGCCTAACGGGGCTCTGGCTCGGCACCCCGTGGTGCCGGAGAAGAAGGCCAAGAAGACGGCCACGGGGACTCAGAAGAGTTCCCGTTTTCAGGTGCTATTGGATGATGAATCCGAGGCCGACTCCTCCCACCAAGGCGAGGAGGAGAAGAAGAAAGCCTCTCCCCCAGCGGGGGGGAAGAAAAGGAAGGCCTCCCCAACAAGGGAGGCCGAAGGGTCCAAGAAGGGAAAAACTCTTCCCCCGGACTGCTCCGCCAACGCTAGTGACGACGACGAGGACTGGCCTCCAAGGGCCAAGCCCCTGGCGAGATCGTAAGTATCCGGACTCCCGAATAACTTCAAGGTTTTTTCTTTTCGCCACATAATGTCTTTCTAATGCCGCATACAACCCTGCAGTCCGCCCAAGGATGATCTTCCCGTTTCATCGAGCGGGTCCTTGGGTGCGTCGGATATGGATTCCCTTCCGACTGCCTCCACCCCGTGCGTGGGCGGCGCCAAGTGGGATCCTAGGAAGGACCCACCAGGAGGAGGAGGCCCCGAGGTGTCACAGACACCCTCCGGACTTTGCACGGACTCAGCCCGGAGGCCACAAGGGCTCGGAGTCCGTGGCGACCCCCTTCGTAAGAAGGGCAAGACATGACGCCGGCTGCCTCCGCCCAACCGGAGGTGCGGATATTTGCTGGAGGCGCTCAACGGCGCCTCCATCAAAGAGGAACACCGCCTTTATTATGAGTGCGGTGATTCAAAAGGTTCAGCTCACCAAGAGCGGGCTGACCAAAGCTCGCAGCAGCCTTCTAACGAGCTTTGAGGTAAGAATTTCAATATATGTAAAATGGTACCACATAGACAGTAGCCCACGATGCTCGGTTCGGTGTTCGGAAAGAAAAGCGGATGAGGATCTTTAGAAAGATAAACGCAGGAGTCATAAAAATATGTCAATATGGGATTGCAGGTTGTCTTCTTGACCTCCGCCGACCGATCATGGAGGTCAATACTTTGAAGGAAAACCTCGAGCGGTCCGAGAACGAGCTCGGCCATGCCAAGAAGCAGCTCGAGGAAAAAGAAGGTGAGTAATACCTTATGAAAATTGTACCTTACAGAAAAGGATTTGGTTGCAAGAAAAATGACATGGATAACATGGGTATTGTAGGGGCCACTAACGAGGTGGCGACCCTGAAGGAGGCGGTGGCCGCGGCCGAACGTAATGCGGCCGCGGAGCGCACCGAGCGAGAGAAGCAGGAGGCGCGGGTGGTGGAGGTACAGCAAGAGCTCCAGGATCTCGTGAAAAAATATGAGAGCTTGGAGCGTGACTCGGAGACTCGAGAGTCTGAGCTTGCAATGGCTCTTGAGAATGCCAAAGCCGCTAAGGCCGAAGCCTACAAGGCCCTCCAGGAGGTTGAAGCGGTGAAGAAAATAGCAGCGGGTAAGGCATTTTTCATGCAAAGTAAGCATGTGAGTGTTAATTACCTGTTGCTTACCCGAATTCGGAGCTCTCCAGGAGCGTTCGCAGATCTTCCTCGCAGCGTGTCCGATGCTGCCGCATTCTACCGGCCGAGGAGGGAGCTCGATGGAGAAGGTCTTCGGTCTCGAGATCTTTGAGGCGGACATCCGTGCCCTTAGCGACTAGTCAAGCAGCTAGTCGAGCTCCACAAGGCGGCCGAACAGGCCATGAAGGGTCTCATAGTTCGGATGTGGCCTAAGGAGGCCATGCCTGGGAGCTACTTCGGCCTGGTGCGGCGGCTGATGGATGCGTGCCTGTGGGTAGAAGTCATCAAGCATTCCGCTTGTATTGAGGGTGCCCGTCAGGCCCTTGCCCGCGCAAAGGTGCACTGGGGCAAGATGGATGCCCAGAAGCTCGTGAAGGACCCGCCACCAGAGGGCAAGGAGCATCGCACGCCAGAGATGTATTATAAGAGTGTGTTGAAGGGCGCCCGCACTATTGCGGGTGAGTGCTCCAAAGATGTAATATTTGAGTAGACTCGCATTTTGTTATTCTGTGCGCTGAAAACTTAGTTCATATGCGCTAAGCAACGCTTGTTAATTTAAAATATTACCTTCATGCGGCTGTTTATCAAATCGAGAGATGGCAAGTCGTCGGCTTCAGCCCCCATGCCACAGTCTTTGGGGTGTTCGGGATAAACTTGAGCGCTCTTGTTCCCATTTTTGGGTCCATCTAGGGAGGCGCTCAACACAGCGAACAAAGCAACCGGACTTATAATGCTTGAACACTCTCACTTAGCCATAGAATTCTATAATTTTAAATTTCGTCGAAGCCCCTAGTCTTCGGAAGGTCAATTTGGGGCGCTATCCACGCCTTGGCGGACAGATCCGGCTCCTCGCTCTAAGCGGCATAAGTCTTTAAGGACTCGCAAAAAACCTCTCGAACAGCGACCGGCTCTCGCCTCATCATGACGGTCAGTTTTAGCTTTCTCGACTAAGGCGTTAACCCAACTCAACTGGGGCGGAATCACAGTGGTTCTCCCAGTGCTACCTTAGCCGATATAACGGAACGTAAGGTACCAAAACATGGGAGCCGGGCAAACCCAACTATTGACCCAAGACATGATTCGGAGCCGATGCATATAGTGCTATAAGTTCGGGGTGCCGCACTTGTGAAAGTGTTCGGACTCATCATACCATAATGCGGGAAACATAAGCCCCTGGTGTATATTAGCCGTACCAAAGTGTACGGATGCAACATGCCGTGAATGAATATATGTATGAAAAAGAAATGCAATTATAAGGAAAAAGGTGCTGCATTGTTTTATTCAATAAGTACTGCTACGAATGCAGAACGATACGAATAGTGCGATAAGCAAGGTATGGGACTGTTAAACATGTCCCCCTCCAGGGTTAGGCTGCAGATTGGTGTATAAAAATGCTCGTAATGGAGACCACCTGTATATTCGTTGTAGCCTTTATCCTTCCCTGGCTGTTGCATCGTGAGTTCGGCAGGTCTGCTGCCGGACAGGGCCTCTGACAAACGGAGTCCTGTGGGTAAAAAGTAAAAGGTAAAAAGAAAAGAAAAAGGAACGACACACTTGAGAGCCCCTGGTGTGGTTGAGCCACGGTCTGGGTTTATCGTGGTCGTGCCCCTCTCCCCATGCCCATGGTATCTTCAGAGCGTAATGGTGTACGTGAAGGACCTGCTTTGACGTTTCGCAGGAGCTGGGGTTGGGGCCGCACTGCTACGCGTGCTCGGAACGTGCCACGTGGTCTTGTTGTAAGTTACTCCGGGCACGCTTAGCTGTGTCCGGCCGCTTAACGGCCGGGCTCGAGAATTGCCTTAAGAGGCTGCATTGCACTTCTGCCGCGAGAGCCGTTGTATGTTCCTCCGTGCGGAGAGAACGTTCAGTGTTTCCATTGACCGTGATGACTCCTCGTGGGCCTGGCATCTTAAGCTTGAGGTATGCGTAGTGCAGCACCGCGTTGAACTTTGCAAACGCGGTACGTCCGAGCAAGGCATGATAGCCGCTGCGGAACGGGACTATGTCGAAGATTAACTCCTCGCCGGAAGTTATCCGGGATCCAAGACCACTTCGGTGTAATTGAGCCTGTACAATTGGCTTTACACCTGGTATGACGCCTTTAAAGGTCGTTTTGGTAGGTTTAATACTTGAGGGTCTATGCCCATTTTGCGCCTTGTATCACGGTAAAGCAGGTTCAGGCTTGCTTTGCGCCAATCCATCGGGACTCGGTTAGGTGAAATCCATCGACGATTGGGTCTAAGACCAGTGTGGCGAATCCGCCGTGGCGGATCTTTGGTGGGGTGGTCCTTCGGTCAAAAGTGATCGGGCGGGAGGACCATGGATTGAACTTGGGCAAACTGGCTCCATCGTGTAGACATCCTCGAGTGCACTTCCGCTCCCTTTTGGGTATGTGCGTTGCGTATATCATGTTCACCGTCCGCACCTGTGGGGGGAAACCCTTCTGTCCTCTATTGTTCGGCGGTTGGGTCTCGTCCTCGTCATCGCTATGCAGCCCCTTGTCATTGTTTTCGGCAATTAACTGGCCTGCCTGCTTGAATACCCAACAGTCCCTGTTGGTGTGGTTAGCTGGCTTTTCGGGGGTGCCGTGTATCTGGCACAAGCGGTCGAGTATTCGGTCCAAATTGGACGGACCCGGAGTAGTTCTTTTGAATGGCTTTTTCCGCTGACCCGGTTTAGAGCCTCTGAATCCGGCATTGATTGCCGTATCCTCAATATTTTCGCCGTTAATGCAGCGTTTGTTTTTGTTACGACGCGGCCTGCCATTTCGGTCCTTGAAGTCCGGACTGCGAAATTTTTGCTTTGAGGTTGTTGCTGCGTGCTAGCTAGCTGTCCTCACCAGCGAAGCGGGTCATGAGTGATGTGAGGGCTGCCATGGATTTCGCTTTTCCTGTCCTAGGTGCCGGCAAGCCACTCGTCGCGGATGTTATGCTTGAAGGCGCGAGGGCCTCCGTGATCCGGACGGTCGGCGATTTGGTTTTTCTTGGTTAAGAACCGTGTCGTAATTGTCCGGGCGATTCGTCTGCTGCTGAATTATGTGGCTTAGGTCATCAGTGTCTGGTGGTTGCACATAAGTGCCCTAGAAGTTATCGAGGAATGCGGCTTCCAGGTCCTCCCAGCTGCCAATCGACTCTGCTGGCAAGCTGTTGAGCCAATGCCGGGCTGGTCCTTTAAGCTTGAGGGGGAGGTATTTGATGGCGTGAAGATCGTCACCGCGGGCCATGTGGATGTGAAGGAGATAGTCTTCGGTCCAAACCGCGGGGTCTGTTGTGCCATCATAGGATTCAATATTGACGGCTTTAAACCCTTTGGGGATTTGATGATCCATTACTTCGTCTGTGAAGCATAGTGGGTGTCTTGGCGCCTCAGATCTTGGCGATATCACGACGGAGCTCAAAAGAGCTTTGTCTGTTTTGTTCGCCCGGCGGACTTATCGTGGTCCGACGCGACGGTTGTCGTCACGTACAGTGGGGCGCCAATGCGATCCATAGATCGATCTTGATTGTCTTGCCTTATCCTCCAATATATCCCGCAGGTCCGGCGTTCCCACGGGCGTGTGCTTTTTGGGCGATGCCGGGGTAGGGTTCTAGTGAAGGGCCTAGAGGCCTCTCTGTCGCGACCACTGGGTGGTCGGTCAGCCGTATTGTCTCCTGGTGATACGGGTTCGTAAGCCTCCTCCTCTAATTGGGGGAGCAGCTTGCTTTAGGGTAGCTTTGGAGGCGTTCGAGCTCATGCTCTTCACCGCGAGGACTTCATCCATCCGTCGGCTAGCAGATCCCGATCAGCTCTAAGCTGTTGCTGCTTTTTCTTGAGGCTGTTCGCCGTGGCCATAAGCCTGCGTCTAAAACGCTCTTGTTCGATGGGATCCTCAGGCACGACGAATTCATCGTCGTCGAGGCTTGCTTCGCTCCGGAGGAGGCATATAATCCTCTACCTCTTCTTCGCCGCTCTCGTGAGGGCTGCCGTCTCCATCCTCCCGCGCTGGATCTTGCCGGAGTGGATTGTCTTGACCTTCTCCGATGTATTGTTATCTCCGGTGCCGGAATCTTCATTCTTGCTGTGGCGGGATTTAGAGCGGCGCCGCTAACGCCGGCGCTTGGGCTGTTTCTTGGAGGGGTCATCCTCCTCTGTTCCTTCGCCATTCCCATCCTTTGGGATATCCACCATGTATATGTCATATGATGAGGTGGCTTTCCAGTGCCCGGTAGGTGCTGGTTCTTGTTCATCTCCAGCATCGTCGTCCATACCGTCGATGTCTTCGGAGTCGTAGTCTAGCATGTCGGTTAGATTGTCGACAGCGGCTACCAAGTGGGTGGTGGGTGGGCTTTGAATTTCTTCGTCGTCCGCATCCCAACCGTCCTGACCGCAGTCCGGCCAGGGCTCTCCTGATAACAAGAGGTACTTTAGCGAACTCAAGATGTCGCCAAAAGGTGAGAGTTGAAAGATGTCCGCTGCGGTGAACTCCATGACCGACACCCAATCGGATTCGATCGGAGGGGGCGCGGGAGGTTCGAAGTCCGGCAAGGAGTCCGGCACCTCGGAGTCGCGAGCTTTATGAGGGACAAGATCAGTGTTCGGCTCTATCGCCGCAGAGGTTGCAGCCCTCGAGGCGGTGTCTAGCCATCCGTCCCCGATCTGCGCAGCCGGCTCCGAATTGAAGATCAGAGCGGGTTCGAGTGCGGCCTCCAGGGTACTGTCCGGCTGCAGAGCTAAATCATGCTCGCTGTGACAGTGCGGCACGCTCGGCTGTGGCTCGACTCCATCGAGGATCAAGTCCCCGCGGATGTCAGCCGTGAAGTTCAAACTTCCAAATCTGACCTGACGGACAGGGGCGTAGCTTTCGATCTGCTCCAAATGGCCAGCGAATCGGCCCGCAGCGGCGGTTACCCGAATCGAAGATCTGTCCGGGAGAAAAGTCTCACCGGACTGCGTCATTGATGATGGTCGAAGAAGCCATCGAGCCTATCGGTGACGACACAGAGGAACTCTCAATAAAAGCACCAATGTCGGTGTCAAAACCGGCGGATCTCGGGTAGGGGGTCCTGAACTGTGCGTCTAGGCGGATGGTAACAGGAGACAAGGGACACGATGTTTTACCCAGGTTCGGGCCCTTTTGATGGAGGTAAATCCCTACGTCCTGCTTGATTAATATTGATGATGTGTGTTACAAGAGTGGATCTACCACAAGATCAAAGAGGCTAAACCCTAGAAGCTAGCTTATGGTATGATTGTTGTTCGTCCTATGGACTACAGCCGTCCGGTTTATATAGACACCGGAGAGGGCTAGGGTTACACAAAGTCGGTTACAAAGGTAGGAGATCTACATATCCGCATCGCCAAGCTTGCCTTCCACGCCAAGGAAAGTCCCATCCGGACACGGGACGAAGTCTTCAATCTTGTATCTTCATAGTCTTGGAGTCTGGCCGATGATGATAGTTCCGCTATCCGGACACCCCCTAGTCCAGAACTCCCTCAGCCACCATCAAGCCCACGCCAATCAAACCTCCGCCACCGTTCGCATGCAGCTGCCGACCCAACCAGTTAGGCAGGCACCTGCGTGGCGGCAAGCGGATCTTAGTGGAGACCCACCACTGCGCCACCTCAGCTGCCTGCCTGCCTACATGGCACCACGGGCATCGCTGGCGAGGGCACGTGTCGACACGAAAGGGAGCGGCGACGGACGAGACAGGGCTCTCCCGTGTCCCCGATAAAGCAAGGACACCTAAGCAAGACGCATTAAAGGCGCCTTGTCATGTAATGCGAGGGACAAACTCGCATCACTATACCCTTTCCACCTCCTGTGTGCCACTGTGGCAACCCCTTTCCCTATAAAAGGAGGCCCAAGGCGACCAGGAGGAGGATTCGGCTTTTTGGAGCTCCTCACGCCCCCATTGCTAATTCAAGAACACAGATAAACAAATCACAAAAGTTGGAGTAGGGTTTTACGCATCCTCGCGGCCCGAACCTGGATAAGGAAACCATGTGCTATCTGTTTGATCCGCTCTTCTCACGACCCCGCGCCCCGCGACCGTAGTAGGGATTCTTGTGATCTCATAGGTGTCGTTCCCACCGACACTCCGCATCAAAAATTCTCTTTTTATCATTTACCTACTCGAGAATGAGCAGGAATTAAGCTTGGGGATGCCTGATACGTCTCCAACGTATCTATAATTTTTGATTGCTCCATGCTACTTTATCTACTGTTTTGGACTATAATGGCCTCTATTTTACACTTTTATATTACTTTTGGGACTAACCTATTAACCGGAGGCCCAGCCCAGAATTGCTGTTTTTTTTCCTTTCTCAGTGTTTCGAAGAAACAGAATATCAAACGGAGTCCAAACGGAATGAAACCTTCGGAAAGGTGATTTTCTCACCGAACGTGATCCGGAGACTTGGACCCTCGCCAAGGAACCAGAGAGGCGGTCACGAGGGGGGGGCGCGCCCCTAGGCGCGCCCCTGCCTTGTGGGCCCCTGTTGCTCCACCGACGCACTCCTTCCTCCTATATATACCTCACGCACCAAACGATCGAACAGGGCCAAAACCTAATTCCACCGCCGCAACTTCCTATATCCATAAGATCCCATCTTGGGGCCTGTTAGGAGCTCACGGGGGGGCATCCACCACGGAGGGCTTCTACATCAACACCATAGCCTCTCCGATGAAGTGTGAGTAGTTTACTTCAGACCCTCGGGTCCATAGCTAGTAGCTAGATGGCTTCTTCTCTCTTTTTGGATCTCGATACAATGTTCTCCCCTGTCTCGTGGAGATCTATTTGATGTAATCTTCTTTTTGCGGTGTGTTTGTTGAGACCGATGAATTGTGGGTTTATGATCCAGCTTATCTATGAATAATATCTGAATCTTCTTTGAATTCTTTTATGTATGCTTGAGTTATCTTTGCAAGTATCTTCGAATTATCCGTTTGGTTTGGCCAACTAGATTGGTAGTTCTTGCAATGGGAGAAGTGCATGGCTTTGGGTTCAATCTTGCGGTGTCCTTACCCGATGTGATGTAAAGGGTTGCAAGGCATGTATTGTATTGTTGCCATCGAGGATAACAAGATGGGTTATTTATCATATTGCATGAATTTATTCCTCTACATCATGTTATCTTGCTTAAGGCGTTACTCTGTTTTTAACTTAATACTCTAGATGCATGCTGGATATCGGTCGATGAGTGGAGTAATAGTAGTAGATGCAGAATCGTTTCGATCTACTTGTCTCGAACGTGATGCCTATATACATGATCATACCTAGATATACTCATAACTATGCTCAATTCTGTCAATTGCTCAACAGTAATTTGTTCACCCACCGTAGAATAATTATGCTCTTGAGAGAAGCCACTAGTGAAACCTATGGCCCCCCGGTCTATTCTCATCATATCAATCTCCATCACTTTTATACTTGCTTTGTTTTACTTTGCCTTTTACTTTTCACTTTGCATCTATATATAAAAAATACCAAAAATATTATTTCTATCAGATCTCACTCTCGTAAGTGACCGTGAAGGGATTGACAACCCCTAATCGCATTGGTTGCGAGTAGCTACCGTTTTGTGCAGGTACGAGGGACTTGTGCGTGGCCTCCTACTGGATTGATACCTTGGTTCTCAAAAACTGAGGGAAATACTTACGCTACTGTGCTGCATCATCCTCTCCTCTTCGGGGAAAACCAACGCAAGCTCAAGACATAGCAGTCACTAAGGAACTGACACGTGTTCCAATGGTCAGATTTCAAACACATGCGGCAACTTTACTTGGGCTACAAGTAAAGCTGACTCATCTAGCTCTGGATAAGATTTGCTCTCATTGTCTTCGCTCGAAGACATAGGATTTGGTTGAGCATCACTTCAGTCACTCTGACTTTGTTCACTGGGACCCCACTTAACAGTACAGTGGTTCCTATGACTCAACAAAGAAGAAAATGAAATAGCGAAACACCTAAGTCTTCGTGCTCCATAGTCTTCACACGATGTCTTCTCTTGTCATAATCTTCAATGTGAATATCTTCACATACCACCATTTTCTTCAATGTCTTGATACATTTTTAGGGGTCATCTCCGGTAGGTAAACCAAATCAATGAGGGACTACTACCTGTGTTATCCTGCAATTCTCACAAACACATTAGTCCCTCAACAAGGTTTGTCGTCAATACTATAAAACCAACTAGGGGTGGCACTAGATGCACTTACACCAGGGCGCGTGTCGAAGCAAGGAGGAGCGGCGACGGACGGGACGGGCCTCGCTCTCGTCCCCGATAAAACTAGGGGACACCTCAGTGGCACATTAAATGCGTCTTGTCCTGTAATGCGAGCGATAAACTCGCAATACTGTACGCCTTTCCACCTCCTGTATGCCTCTGTGGCAACCCCTTTCAATTATAAAAGGAGGCCCATGGCATACTAGAGAAGGATTCGACTCTTTAGAACCACGCACCCACCGTAGCTAGTTCGAGAGCTCAAGAACTCTCTGAAATACATCCACCAAAGCAGGACTAGGGTTTTACACATCCTCGCGGCCCGAACCTGGGTAAACGATCCTTGTTCTGGTTACTAATCCTGCTCTTCTCGCAACCCTGCGCCCCGGCAACCGTAGTAGGTATTCTTGTGATCCCATAGGTGTCATTCCACACCGACATCAATCATCTTGAAAGCTTCAATTTCAGTAGGGGTAAGAAGATTGTAATGAGGTTGAAGGATGTCTTCTTCTTCTGCTGCCGGAGCTTGATCCTCCGTGGCCTTCTTGATCCTATCATCCTTGTTGATCTCCCCGATTCTTCTCTCTTCAGCTCTATCTTCATTAGCCAAGCATCGTCGCCCTCATTGTTGGAGGAGGGGGGCGACATGATGCCTGGCCTTGACAACTCTGGTAGAAAACAGCTCGAAACAAAAGCAGGAGATATTCGCGTGGTATGGTGGTCAAAACCTTCAGGGGATTATATAATGAATTTTACCAACCAAAAGAAGTATCGTGCAAGAAAACGGAGTCCGGAGGGCACACGAGGTGCCCACGAGGCAGGGGGGCGAGCCTAAGGGGTAGGGCGCGCCCTCCACCCTCGTGGATGCCTCGTGTCCCTTTCGGACTACTTCTTATTTTCCTATTTTCTTAAATATTCCAAAACGGAGAAAAATTGCCATTAGAACTGTTTTGGAGTCGGTTTACTTACCGTACCACATACCTATTCCTTTTCGGAGTCTGAAACGTTTTGGAAAGTGTCCCTTATGTATTCCACCGGGGTTACGGTTCAATAACATTAGTTTCAATATTTATTGGATTACCTGAGATATAATGTTTGATTATTTGACCGTTCACCACCTTCGGATTTGTGCCTTCGAAGTTGTTGATTTTTATGGCACCACAGCGATAGACCTCCTCGATGACGTAAGGACCTTCCCATTTAGAGAGGAGGTTTCCTGCAAAAAAATCTTAAACGAGAGTTGTATAGCAAAACATAGTCACCTACATTAAACTCACGCTATTGTATCCTTTTGTCATGCCATCTTTTAACTTTTTCTATAAACAGTTTGGCATTCTCATAGGCCTGGGTTCTCCACTCATCAAGTGAGCTAATGTCAAACAGTCTCTTCTCACCGGCAAGTTTGAAATCATAATTGAGCTTTTTAATGGCCCAATATGCCTTATGTTCTAGTTCGAGAGGTAAGTGACATGCTTTTCCATAAACCATTTTATATGGAGGCATACCCATAGGATTTTTATATGCAGTTCTATAGGCCCATAATGCATCATCAAGCTTCTTGGACCAATTCTTTCTAGATCTATTAACAGTCTTTTGCAAAATTAATTTAATCTCTCTATTACTCATTCTACTTGACCACTAGACTGTGGGTGGTATGGAGATGCGATTCTATGATTAACATCATACTTAGCAAGCATTTTACGAAAAGCACCATGAATAAAATGTGAACCGCCATCAGTCATTAAATACCTAGGGACTCCAAACCTCGGAAAAATAACTTCTTTAAGCATCTTAATATAAGTGTTATGATGAGCACTACTAGTTGGAATAGCTTCTACCCACTTAGTAACGTAACCAACAACAACTAAAATATGTGTATACCCATTAGAGGAAGGAAATGGTCCCATATAATCAAAGCCCCAAACATCAAATGGTTCAATAACAAGTGAATAGTTCATAGGCATTTCTTGACGTCTACTAATATTACCATTTCTTTGACATTCATCACAAGACAAGACAAACTTACGGGCGTCCTTGAAAAGAGTAGGCCAATAAAAACCAGATTGCAATAACTTATGTTGTAACATCTCAAATTTTCAATTTGGAATGTTATACATAGATCATCATTTGCATACCATATTTTATTGCATTTTTGGCTTGATCCTAGAAATTTCACGCAACTCAAGGACCCACGGAGAGAGTTGGAGATTTCGTTATTTTCATATTTGAGTTTTCTCAAATTTTGAAAATAGGATCATTTGATTTTATTTATTTTATCTTCAATTATTTCTATAATAAAAAATGAGAGAGGGAATAAAATGACTTTCCCAAAATAAAGAAATATTGAAGGTTTAATAAAAAATAAAACAAGATTTTTATTAGGAGTTTATCGCTATTTTATTTGAATTTAGAAAAAATGCGCGTTTTTCATAATTTCATTTAGGCCCCAAATAAATATTCATCTTGTCCGGCTTGATTTTAGAAGCCGGGAAAATTTTATTTCGGGATTTTTGGAGTCCGTTTAGTATTTCTTTTATTTGTTTTTCTGCGCGAAATTATTTAGAAAAAAAAGAGGAACCGACCTTGGGCCGTGCTCGGCCAGGACTCCGCCTGGCCGACCCTTTATATAGCGCCCCCCCGAGCAGACCAGCCCACCCCGCGCCCCCTCAAACCCTAGCCCGCGCCCGCTCATGCCGTCGCCGCCGCCGCGCCGCCGCCGTCCGCCGTTGTTGCCGACCGCCGCCGCCGCCGCCTGTCGTACCCGCCGCCCTCGCCGGAGTAAGCCATTGCGCCGCGGCGGTTTTCCTCGAGAAAACCGTTTGGTTTTCCGACGGTTTTTCGTTCGGTTTTTTTAAATAAAAACCCTAGATCTGTTTTTTTCGGTTTAGTTTATTTAGCGAGCGTTCGCTCGTTCGTTCATTTTAACGAACGGTTTTCACCGTTTAGTTTCAGTTAACGAACGTTCGTTCGTTAGCCTGTTCGTCCTTTTTTCTTTTTCTCGGATTTTCCGCGATTATTTCCGATCGCGATTTCTGATCCGATTTTCGATCTAGTATAACTTTTTGCTCGTTTATCGGAATCAGGCGATTCAAGCGCCTAGAGTTTCTTCTCGAAACCCTCTTTCTGATTAATCAACTCAAACAAGTTTTCGCCTCTGTAAAATTTGACTTAGGTCCATATTAGTAAACGAAGCTTGTTTCTTTCGCCGTTTGACATTCGTTGCTTCGTTCGATTTGATTATTTTTGCAAACCGGAGTTCTTAAGTTGAACTTTTTGGTTAGATCTTTTATTTGAGTTTTACCTGTGCATTAAATGAGTACTTATTGTGTGCTTGTTTGTTTGCGATAGAGTACCCGGAGTGCGCCGCTTGCTACTTTGAATCTCTAGGTTTCGCGGATCATCAGCAAGGCAAGTAACACTTTGATCATACATATTTACTACCTAGTTTTATTGCATTAGATCAATCCTCAAACATTGCATGATTAGGATCTAATTAAATTGTGAGTTTTGGGAAAGTAGATGAGGTAGTACCTATTACCTATTTTATTATCAAACCCTTGGGAGTTACTTCTATGTTTGCTTATATTGCCATGCTATGCTAGTAGATGTGGATTGGGTGAGTGTATCAAACTAATCATTGTGAGGTGTACACGGATCACAAGAGTTTGAAGTACATCTTCACGCAGAAGGAGTTGAATCTTAGGCAAAGGAGATGGTTGGAGCTCATTAAGGATTATGACATGAGATTGCATTATCACCCTGGAAAGGCTAACGTAGTAGCAGACGCGTTGAGCCTCAAGAGCCATGTCAACACACTCATGACCGGAGATTTACCAAAGGAGTTAGCCCTGGATCTTCGAGAGCTATGTTTAGAGATAGTTCCGAGAGGCTATGTAGCAGCAATGGAGATTCAGTCTACTTTGATGGATAAGATCAGAGAAGCTCAGAAGACTGACAAGGAGATTGCCTCTATAAAGGAGAAAATGAGCAGGGGAAAAGCTAAAGGATTTCGTGAGGACGAACACGATACCTTATGGTTTGATGACCGCGTTTACGTGCCTAATGACCCGGAAATCAGGAAGTTGATTTTGCAAGAGGGCCATGTTTCGCCGTATTCGATTCACCTAGGAAATACCAAGATGTATTTGGATTTAAAGGATACTTTCTGGTGGACCGGAATGAAGAAGGATATTGCGGAGTATGTAGCAGTTTGTGATGTTTGTCAGAGAGTGAAGGCAGAGCATCAGAAGCCAGCAGGATTGTTACAGCCATTGCCGATACCCAAATGGAAGTGGGATAAACTAGGCATGGATTCTATTATGGGATTGCCCAGGACTCATTCAGGCTATGACTCAATTTGGGTTGTAGTCGATCGCTTGACGAAGGTAGCTCATTTCATCCCTGTGAAGACCACTTACAACAGTGCTAAGTTAGCAAAGATATACATGACCAGGATCGTATGTCTGCATGGAGTTCCAAGGAGCATTGTATCAGACAGAGGAACCCAGTTTACCTCAAAGTTCTGGAATCAGATGCACGAAACTTTGGGAACCAGACTAGAGTTCAGTACAGCATTTCATCTATAGACTGATGGACAGACCGAGAGAGTCAATCAGATTTTGGAGGATATGCTGAGAGCTTGTGCACTAGATTATGGATCTAGTTGGGATGACAACTTGCCATATGCAGAGTTCTCTTACAACAATAGTTATCAATCTAGTTTGAAGATGGCCCCTTTTGAAGCCTTGTACGGAAGGAGGTGCAAAAAACCATTGTCGTGGGATGAAGTTGGAGACCGCCAGTTGTTCCGACCAGATTTGATTAAGGAGTCTGAACAGAAGGTGAAGTTGATTCGCGATAGGCTCAAGGTAGCCCAATCCAGGAAGAAAAGCTATGCAGATTCTAAACGCAAGGAGACTGTTTACGAAGTCGGAGATAGAGTCTTTCTTCGAGTATCCCCACTTCGAGGAGTTAAACGCTTTGGAGTTAAGGGAAAATTAGCGCCACGTTTTGTGGGACCATACAAAGTTTTGAAGCGTATGGGAGAAGTTGCTTACAAGTTGGAATTGCCCGAAGGATTGTCAGGAGTTCACGACGTGTTCCACGTTTCCCAGTTGAATAAGTGCCACGCAGAGATGGCTGATATATCGCTGAGGGATACAGTGCTTCTAGAAGCAATTCAGTTGGATAATGATTTAACCTATGAGGAGAAACCAGTAAAAATTCTTGAGTATGCTAGCCGAGTCACCCGCAGCAAGGTTATCAAGTTTTGCAAAGTTCAGTGGAGCCACCACACCGAGGATGAAGCCACCTGGGAGAGAGAGGAAGATCTGCTTAAGGACCACCCTCACCTATTTTCTAGCCAACCCGAATCTCGAGGGCGAGATTCATCTTAAGGGCGATAGGTTTGTAACATCCAAAATTTTCAATTTGGAATGTTATACATAGATCATCATTTGCATACCATATTTTATTGCATTTTTGGCTTGATCCTAGAAATTTCACGCAACTCAAGGACCCACGGAGAGAGTTGGAGATTTTGTTATTTTCATATTTGAGTTTTCTCAAATTTTGAAAATAGGATCATTTGATTTTATTTATTTTATCTTCAGTTATTTCTATAATAAAAATACGAGAGAGGGAATAAAATGACTTTCCCAAAATAAAGAAATATTGAAGGTTTAATAAAAAAAATCAAACAACATTTTATTTGGAGTTTATCGCTATTTTATTTGAATTTAGGAAAAATGCGCGTTTTCAAAATTTCATTTAGGCCCCAAATAAATGTTCATCTTGTCCGGCTTGATTTTAGAAGCCGGGGAAATTTTATTTTGGGATTTTTGGAGTCCGTTTAGTATTTCTTTTATTTGTTTTTCTGCGCGAAATTATTAAAAAAAAAAAAGAGGAACCAACCTTAGGTCAGTGTTCATTTAGGACTCACTTCATGACTCTTTATATAGCTACCGAGCCCACCAGCCCACCACCCCCACCCCCAAAACCTAGCCGTGCAACCACACGCCGCCATTCACCGGACCCGCCGCCCTCGCCGGAGTAAGCCGCCGCCTCGCCGCCGGCGGTTTTCCTCGAGAAAACCGTTCGGTTTTCCGACGGTTTTTCGTTCGGTTTTTTTTAAAAAACCCTATATCTGTTTTTTTCGGTTTAGTTTATTTAGCGAGCGTTCGCTCGTTCGTTCGTTTTAACGAACGGTTTTTGGCGTTTAGTTTCAGTTAACGAACGTTCGTTCGTTAGCCTGTTCGTCCGTTTTTCTTTTTCTCAGATTTTCCGCGATTATTTCCGATCGCGATTTCTGATCCGATTTTCGATCTAGTATAACTTTTCGCTCGTTTATCGGAATCAGGCGATTCAAGCGCCTAGAGTTTCGTCTCGAAACCCTCTTTCCGATTAATCAACTCAAACAAGTTTTTGCCTCTGTAAAATTTGACTTAGGTCCAGATTAGTAAACAAAGCTTGTTTCCTTCACCATTTGACTTTCGTTGCTTCGTTCGATTTGATTCTTTTTGCAAACCGGAGTTCTTAAGTTGAACTTTCTGGTTAGATCTTTTATCTGAGTTTTACCTGTGCATAAGATGAGTACTTATTGTGTGCTTGTTTGTGTGCGATAGAGTACCCGGAGTGCGCCGCTTGCTACTTTGAATCTCTAGGTTTCGCGGATCATCAGCAAGGCAAGTAACACTTTGATCATACCTCTTTACTACCCAGTTTTATTGCATTAGATCAATCCTCAAACATTGCATGATTAGGATCTAATTAAATTGTGAGTTTTGGGAAAGTAGATGAGGTAGTACCTATTACCTATTTTATTATCAAACCCTTGGGAGTTACTTCTATGTTTGCTTATATTGCCATGCTATGCTAGTAGACGTGGATTGGGTGAGTGTATCAAACTAATCATGGTTAGCCGTGTCCCCAGTTAGGGACATATTGAGTATCTAGTACTTGGATTATCATGTGGATCTCATCATGTTACTTTAATTAATATTGTTGGGTTTTAATGATGATGCTTAATTGGGATTGAGAATGCTGTCAACCATTCTCAATGTTTAACAACCACTATGATAGTTAAATAAAATTTATTCCTTTGCAGTAGGGAAAAATTGGCTTTATGCAAAATTGTAACCATAGAGCTTTCCACCAGCCATATATGCATGTAGTATAGCATTACTCTTTTATGTTGCTCTCTATGTGTTACATTGCCAGCATATTCCATGTGTTGACCCGTTTTCGGGCTGCAATGTTCATGTTGCAGACTTTTCAGACGACGTGTAAGGTGCCTTAGGTCGTGGTTCTATACTCAGTGATGCGGTTGGAGTTGATGGACTCGCTTATCTTCCAAGCCTTTCGCTGTTATCGTTATTAGATGGCCTTAAGCCATATTTATTGTAATAAGTTCTCTTTTGAGACATTCGATGTAATAAGTGTGTGATTGCTACTCTGTTATAAATCCTTCGAGTACTGTGTGTGTCAGCATTACTGATCCAGGGATGACACTGATGCACAAAGATCAGACTGTTTGAGGTCTGGTCCCTACATATGTGCAGTTCTATCTCCAGCGTGGTGTCCTCCATAAGCCTCGGAGTGACACTTGCGTAGGATCTGTTCCTGTTCATGCTCAGGTACACAACGTCTAATAACACCATCTACTCCTTCTTTATAAAGGTGTGGGTCATCCCAGAAGTAATGTCTAAAATCATAGAAAAACCTTTTCTTTTGTTGGTATGTAAAACTAGGTGGTATAAATTTTGCAACAATGTAATTGGCATAATCAACATACCATGGAGCAGTACCAGAAGCATTTATGGCAGCTAATTGTTCATCAGGAAAGCTATCATCAATAGGTAGTGGGTCATCAAGAACATTCTCTAACCTAGACAAGTTGTCTACAACGGGGTTCTCAGCTCCCTTTCTATCAATAATATGCAAATCAAATTCTTGTAGCAAGAGAACCCATCTAATAAGTCTAGGTTTAGCATCTTTCTTTTCCATAAGATATTTAATAGCAGTATGATCGATGTGATTAGTTACTTTAGAATCAACAATATAAGGTCTGAACTTATCACAAGCAAATACAACTTCTAAAAATTCTTTTTCACTAGTAGCATAATTTCTCTGGGCACTGTCTAGAGTTTTACTAGCATATTGAACAACATTTAATTTCTTATCAACTCTTTGTCCTAGAACAACACCTACAGCATAATCACTAGCATCACACATAATTTCAAAGGGTAAATTCCAATCACGTGGTTGAACAATAGATGCATATTTCAAGGCTTTCTTCAGTATTTCAAATGCTTCTACACAATCATCATCAAAGACAAAAGGAACATCTTTTTGTAAGAGATTAGTTAGAGGCCTAGAAATTTTTGAGAAGTCTTTAATGAACCTCCTATAAAAACCGGCATGACCAAGGAAACTTCTTATACCTTTAATGTCCTTAGGACATGACATCTTTTCAATACCATAAACTTTAGCTTTATCAACTTCAATACCTCTTTCAGAAATTTTATGCCCCACTACAATACGTTCATTAACTGCAAAGTGGCACTTCTCCCAATTCAAGAAAATATTAGTTTCTTCACATCTCTGCAAAACCCGATCAAGGTTGCTCAAGCAATCATCAAAAGAAGTTCCATACACAGAGAAAGCATCCATGAAAACCTCAACAATCTTTTCACAGAAGTTAGAGAATATAGCAGTCATACATCTTTGAAAGGTAGCAGGTGCATTACATAAACCAAAAGGCATACGTCTATAAGCAAAGGTACCGAAAGGGCAAGTAAAAGTGGTCTTTTCTTGGTCCTCTTTTGACACAGGAATTCGCTAGAAACCAGAATAACCGTCTAGAAAGAAAAAATGTGTATGTTTGGATAATATTTCTAGCATTTGATCAATAAAAGGCAAAGACTAATGATCCTTTTTAGTAGCTTTATTTAGTTTGCGGAAATCAATTACCATTCTATAACCTGTAACAATTCTTTGTGGGATCAATTCATCTTTATCATTAGGAACAACAGTAATACCTCCCTTCTTAGGGACACAATGAATATGATTTACCCACTGACTATTAGCAACATGATAAATTATACCTGCCTCTAGAGGCTTTAGTATTTCTTTTCTTACCACTTATTTCATCTTAGGATTTAACCGTCGTTGATGATCAACAACTGGTTTAGCGTCTTTCTCCAAATTTTTTGTGCTGGCATAGAGTGGGACTAATGCCCTTAAGATCATCAAGAGTATATCCAATAGTAGCACAGTGCTTCTTCAGAGTTTTCAATAATTTCTCTTCTTCCTGCTCTAAAAGGTTAGCACTAATAATAATAGGATATATCTTCTTTTCATCAAGATAAGCATATTTAGGAGTATCAGGTATTGGTTTAAGCTCAAACACGGGATCACCCTTGGGTGGAGGAGGATCCCCTAGAATTTCAACATGCAAATTGTGTTTCAAAATAGGTCCCTGCTTGAAGAATACTTCATCTATTTCCCTTCTTTCATTCATAAACATATCATTTTCATGGTCTAGCAAATATTGTTCTAAAGGATCATTAGGAGGCACGACAATAGAAGCAATACCAATAATTTCATCTTTACTAGGCAATTCTTTATCATGGGGTTGTCTACGAAATTTAGAAAAATTAAAATCATGAGACATATCCCCTAAACCAACTGAAACAATATCGTTTTTGCAGTCTATCTTAGCATTAACAGTATTCAAGAAGGGTCTACAAAATATAATGGGACAAAAGTTATCTTGTGGGGAAGCAAGAACAAGAAAATCAGTAGGATATTTAATTTTCCCACACAAGACTTCAACATCTCTAACAATCCCAACCGGTGAGATAATATCTCTATTGGCAAGCTTAATAGTAACATTAATATCTTGTATCTCAGCAGGTGCAATATCATGCATAATTTCTTTATATAAGGTATAAGGTATTGCACTGAAACTAGCACTCATATCACATAAGCCATGATAACAGTGATCTCCTATTTTAACAGAAACAACCGGCATGCCAACAATAGGTCTATGTTTATCTTTAGTATCAGGTTTAGCAATTCTAGCAGCTTCATCACAGAAGTAAATAACATGCCCACCAATATTATCAACCAAGAGATCTTTAACCATAGAAATACTAGGTTCAACTTTAATTTTCTCAGAGGGTTTGGGTGTTCTAATATTACTTTTGTTGACCACGGTTGAAGCTTTAGCATGATCCTTTATTCTAACAGGGAAAGGTGGTTTCTCAATATAAGCGGTAGGAACAATAGCATCAACATTGTAAGTGATAGTCTTTTCTTCAACTTTAATAGGTTCAACTACTTTTACTTCAGTGGGAGGATGATATTTAAACCACTTATCCTTAGGAAGATCAACATGAGTAGCAAATGATTCACAGAAAGAAGCTATTATCTCAGAGTCAAGTCCATATTTAGTGCTAAATTCACGGAAACATCAGTATCCATAAAAGATTTAACACAATCAAACTTAGGTGTTATACCTGACTCCTTACCTTCGTCGAGTTCCTAATCTTCAGAGTTGTGTTTAATTCTTTCCAATAAATCCCATATGAATTCAATAGTCTTCATCATAAAAGAACCAGTACAAGAAGTATCGAGCATGGAGCGATTATTGAGAGAAAGCCGAGCATAAATTTTTTGAATAATAATTTCTCTAGAGAGCTCATGATTGGGCATGAATATAACATTGAATTAAGCCTCCCCCAAGCTTGAGTGATGCTTTCTCCTTCACGAGGCCAAAATTTATATATATAATTACGATCACGATGAACCAGATGCATAGGATAAAACTTCTGATGAAATTCCAATTTCAATCGGTTGTAGTTCCATGATCCAATATCATCGCATAGTCTAAACCATGTCAATGATTTTCCCTTAAAAGATAAAGGGAAGACCTTCTTCTTGATAACATCCTCGGGCATACATGCAAGCTTAAATAATCCACAAACTTCATCCACATAGATTAGGTGCAAATTGGGATGCAATGTTCCATCTCCTGTAAAAGGATTACCTAGCAGTTTCTCTATCATACTTGAAGGAATTTCAAAGTAAACATTTTCAGTAGGTTGAGGAGCAACTCTTTGCTCTACTGGTCGGGGTGAAGATACCCCGAACAAGCCCCTCAAAGGATTATTTTCCATAGTAACAAGTGACACTAAATTTCAGCACACTATATAATTTTTTCCTTACCAAATTCCACTTACAGAAGGCGATTCACTCCCCGGCAACGGCGCCAGAAAAGAGTCTTGATGACCCACAAGTATAGGGGATCTATCGTAGTCCCTTCGATAAGTAAGAGTGTCGAATCCAACAAGGAGCAGAAGGAAATGACAAGCAGTTTTCAGTAAGGTATTATCTACAAGCACTGAAATTATCGGCAACAGATAGTTTTGTGATAAGGTAATTTGTAACGGGTAACAAGTAATAAAAGTAAATAAGGTGCAGCAAGAGGGCCCAATCCTTTTTACAGCAAAGGACAAGCCTGGACGAACTCTTATATAAAGGAAAACGCTCCCGAGGACACATGGGAATTATCGTCAAGCTAGTTTTCATCACGCTCATATGATTCGCGTTCGTTACTTTGATAATTTGATATGTGGGTGGACCGGTGCTTGGGTACTGCCCTTCCTTGGACAAGCATCCCACTTACAATTAACCCCTATTGCAAGCATACGCAACTACAAAAGAAGTATTAAGGTAAACCTAACCATAGCATGAAACATATGGATCCAAATCAGCCCCTTACGAAGCAAAGCATAAACTAGGGTTTAAGCTTCTGTCACTCTAGCAACCCATCATATACTTATTACTTCCCAATGCCTTCCTCTAGGCCCAAACAATGGTGAAGTGTCATGTAGTTGACGTCCACATAACACCACTAGAGGAGAGACAACATACATCTCATCAAAATAGCAAACGAATACCAAATTCACATGACTACTTATAGCAGGACTTCTCCCATGTCCTTGATACGTCTCCAACGTATCTATAATTTTTGATTGCTTCATGCTATATTATATTCTGTTTTGGACGATTAATGGGCTTTGTTATACACTTTTATATTATTTTTGGGACTAACCTATTAACCGGAGGCCCAGCCCAAATTGCTGTTTTTTTGCCTATTTCAGAGTTTCGCAGAAAAAGAATATCAAATGGAGTCCAAATGGAATGAAACCTTTGGGAACATGATTTTCGGAACAAACGTGATCCAGAGGACTTGGACCCTATGTCAAGAAAGCAACCAGGAGGGCACGAGGTAGGGGGACGCGCCTACCCCCTGGGCGTGCCCTCCACCCTCGTGGGGCCCATGTTGCTTCACCGACGTACTTCTTCCTCCTATATATACCTACGTACCCCCAAACCAATAAAAGAATCCACGAAAACCTAATTCCACCGCCGCAACCTTCTGTACCCATGAGATCCCATATTGGGGCCTTTTCCGGTGTCCTGCCGGAGGGGGCATTGATCACGGAGGGCTTCTATATCAACACCATATCCTCTCCGATGATGTGTGAGTAGTTTACCTCAGACCTTCGGGTCCATAGTTATTAGCCAGATGGCTTCTTCTCTCTCTTTGGATCTCAATACAAAGTTCTCCATGATTCTCGTGGAGATCTATTCGATGTAATCTTCTTTCGCGGTGTGTTTGTTGGGACCGATGAATTGTGGGTTTATGATCAAGTTTATCTATGAACAATATTTGAATCTTCTCTGAATTCTTTTATGTATGATTGGTTATCTTTGCAAGTCTCTTTGAATTATCAGTTTGGTTCGGCCTACTAGATTGATCTTTCTTGCAATGGGAGAAGTGCTTAGCTTTGGGTTCAATCTTGCGGTGTCCTTTCCCAGGGATAGTAGGGGCAGCAAGGCACGTATTGTATTGTTGCCATCAAGGATAACAAGATGGGGTTTATATCGTATTGCCTGAGTTTATCCCTCTACATCATGTCATCTTACTTAAAGCGTTACTCTGTTCTTTTGAACTTAATACTCTAGATGCATGCTGGATAGCGGTTGATGTGTGGGGTAATAGTAGTAGATGCAGGCAGGAGTCGGTCTACTTGTCGCGGACGTGATGCCTATATACATGATCATACCTAGATATTATCATAACTATGCTCAATTCTATCAATTGCTCAACAGTAATTTGTTCACCCACCGTAATACTTATGCTCTTGAGAGAAGCCACTAGTGAAACCTATGGCCCCCGAGTCTATTTTCCATCATATTAATCTCCCGTCAACAAGCTATTTCTGGCGCCGTTTATTTTGCTTTCTTTACTTTTAGTCTTTATCATAAAAATACCAAAAATATTATCTTATCATATCTATCAGATCTCACTTTCGTAAGTGACCGTGAAGGGATTGACAACCCCTTTATTGCGTTGATTGCGAGGTTTTTATTTGTTTGTGTAGGTGCGAGGGACTCGTGCGTGGCCTCCTACTGGATTGATACCTTGGTTCTCAAAAACCGAGGGAAATACTTACGCTACATTACTGCATCACCCTTTCCTCTTCAAGGGAAAACCAACGCAGTGCTCAAGAGGTAGCAGTCCTCAGGAACAAACGTAACTACTCACAAATCATATTCATGTTCATAATCAGAGGGGTATTAATATGCATAAAGGATCTGAACATATGATCTTCCACCAAATAAACCAACTAGCATCAACTACAAGGAGTAATCAACACTACTAGCAACCCACAGGTACCAATCTGAGGTTTTGAGACAAAGATTGGATACAAGAGATGAACTAGGGTTTTAGAGGAGATGGTGCTGGTGAAGATGTTGATGGAGATTGACCCCCTCCCAATGAGAGGATCGATGGTGATGACGATGGTGATGATTTCCCCCTCCCGGAGGGATGTTTCTCCGGCAGAATAGCTCTGCCGGAGCCCTAGATTGGTTTCGCCAGGTTCCGCCTCGTGGGGGCGGTGCTTCGTCCCGAAAGCTTCCTCCTGGTTTTTTTCAGGCCGAAAGACTTCATATAGCAAAAGATGGGCACCAGAGGCCAGCCAGGGGGCCCACGAGGCAGGGGGCGCGCCCAGGGGGTAGGGCGCACCCCCACCCTCGTGGACAGGGTGTGGCCCCCTCTGGTGCTTTCTTCGCCCAATATTTTTAATATATTCCAAAAGTGACTTCTTGGAGTTTCAGGACTTTTGGAGTTGTGCAGTATAGGTCTCCAATATTTGGTCCTTTTCCAGCCCAGAATTCTAGCTGCCGGCATTCTCCTTCTTCATGTAAATCTTGTAAAATAAGAGAGAAAAGACATAAGTATTGTGACATAATGTGTAATAACAGCCCATAATGCAATAAATATCGATATAAAAGCATGATGCAAAATGGACGTATCAATCTGCTAGATAGATCTTGCGTGATCGTAGGTAATTTTTTGAAATACTACGTTCCCCAACAGTGGCATCCGAGCCAGGTCTATGCGTAGATGATATGCACGAGTAGAACCAAAGAGTTGTGGGCGGTGATCGTCATACTGCTTACCACCAATGTCTTATTTTGATTCGGCGGCATTGTTGGATGAAGCGGCCCGGACCAACCTTACACGACCACGTTCATGAGACTGGTTCCACCGACAGACATGCAACTAGTTGTGCATAAAGGTGGCTAGCGGGTGTCTGGTTCTCCAACTTTAGTTGAATCGAATTTGACTGCGGTCGGTTCTTCTTGAAGGTTAAAACAACAAACTTGATAAATCACCTTGTGTCTTTGATGCGTAGGTAAGAACGGTTCTTGCTAGAAGCCCATAGCAGCCATGTAAAACTTGCAACAACAAAGTAGAGGACATCTAACTTGTTTTTGCAGGGCATGTTGTGATGTGATATGGAAAAGACATGATGTGATATACATTATTGTATGAGATGATCATGTTTTGTAAACGTTATCGGCAACTGGCAGGAGCCTTATGCTTGTCGCTTTATTGTATGAAATGCAAACGCCATATAATTGCTTTACTTTATCACTATGCGTTAGCGATAGTTGTAGAAGCAATAGTTTGCGAGACGACAACGGCGCTACGATGGAGATCAAGGTGTCAAGCGAGTGACGACGGAGATCATGACGGTGCTTTGGAGATGGAGATCAAAGGCACACGATAATGATGGCCATATCATGTCACATATTTTGATTGCATGTGATGTTTATCTTTTATGCATCTTATTTTGTTTAGTACAGCGGTAGCATTATAAGATGATCCCTCACTAAAATTTCAAGGTATAAGTGCTCTCGCTGAGTATGCACCGTTGCGACAGTTCGTCGTGCCGAGACACCACGTGATGATCGGGTGTGATAAGCTCTACGTTCACATACAACGTGTGCAAGACAGTTTTTCACATGCGGAATACTCGGGTTAAACTTGACGAGCCTAGCATGTACAGACATGGCCTCGGAACACTGGAGACCGAGAGTTCGAACGTGAATCATATAGTAGATATGATCAACATAGAGATGTTCACCATTGAGAACTACTCCATCTCACGTGATGATCGGACATGGTTTAGTTGATTTGGATCACGTGATCATTTAGATGACTCGAGGGATGTCTATCTAAGTGGGAGTTCTTAAGTAATATGATAAACTAAACTTAATTTATCATGAACTTAGTCCTGATAGTATTTGCATATATATGTTGTAGATCAATAGCTCACGTATAGCTCCCCTATTTTATTTTTGATATGTTCCTAGAGAAACCTAAGTTGAAAGATGATAGTAGCAATGATGCAGACTGGGTCCCTGGTATGAGGATTATCCTCATTGCTGCATAGAAGAATTGTGTCCTTGATGCACCGGTAGGTGACAGACCTATTGCAGGAGCAGATGCAGACATTATGAACGTTTCACAAGCTCGGTATGATGACTACTTGATAGTTTAGTGCACCATGCTTTACGGCTTAGAACCGGGACTTCAAAAACATTTTGAACGCCATGGAGCATATGAGATGTTCCAAGAGCTGAAAATGATATTTCAGACTCATGCCCGTGTTAATAGGTATGAGACCTCTGACAAGTACGTTGCCTACAAGATGGAGGAGAATAGCTCACCTAGTGAGCATGTGCTCAGAATGTCTCGGTACTACTATCGCTTGAATCAAGTGGTAGTTAATCTTCTAGATAAGATAGTGATTGACAGAGTTATCTAGTCACTATCACCAAGTTACTAGAACTTCATGATGAACTATAATATACAAGGGGTGATGAAAACGATACCCAAGCTCTTCGCGATGCTGAAATCAGCGAAGGTAGAAATCAAGAAATAGCATCAAGTGATGATGGTTAACAAGACCACTAGTCTTAAGAAAAAGGGCAAGGGAAAGAAAGGGAACTTCAAGAATGACAAGCAAGTTGTCACTCCCGTGAAGAAGCCCAAAGCTAGACCCAAGCCTGAAACTGAGTGCTTCTACTGCAAAGGAGATGGTCATTGGAAGCGGAACTGCCCCAAATACTTGCGGATAAGCTCGAACCCAAATCAGAACCTAAGATGAGACGACATAAGTTCGACACCATATGAACTGTGGTTTGGAAAGAAACCTAAGATGTCATTTCTTAAAGTTTGGGGTTGCGATGCTTATGTGAAAAGCTTTAGCCTGACAAGCTCGAACCCAAATCGGAGAAGTGCCTCTTCATAGGATACCCCAAAAAGACTATTGGGTACACCTTCTATCACAGATCCAAAGGCAAGATGTTTGTTGCTAAGAATGGACCCTTTCTAGAGAAGGTGTTTCTCTCGAAAGAAGTGAGTGGGAGGAAAGTTGAACTTGATGAGGTAGTTGTACCTTCTCCCGAATTGGAAAGTAGTTCATCACAGAAATCAGTTCCAGTGATTTTTACACGAATTAGAGAGGAAGCTAATGATGATGATCATGAATCTTCAGATCAAGTTACTACCGAACCTCGTAGGTCGACCAGAGTATGGTACGCACCAGAGTGGTATGGTAATCCTTTCTGGAAGTCATGTTACTAGACCATGACGAACCTACGAACTATGAGGAAGCGATGATGAGCCCAGATTCTGTGAATTGGCTTGAGGCCATGAAATCTGAGATGAGATCCATGTATGAGAACAAAGTATGGACTCTGATTGACTTGACCGATGATCGGGGAGCCATTGAGATTAAATGGATCTTCAAGAGGAAGACGGACACTGATAGTAGTGTTACTATCTACAAAGCTCGAATTGTCGCAAAAAGTTTTTTCGACAAGTTCAAGGTGTTGAGCACGATGAGAGTTTCTCACTCGTATCTATGCTTAAAGTCTATCCAAATCATGTTAGCAATTGCCGCATTTTATGAAATTGGCAAATGGATGTCAAAACTGCATTTCTTAATGGATTTTTTTAAAAGAAGAGTTGTATATGATGCAACCAGAAGGTTTTGTCAATACGAAAGGTGCTAACAAAGTGTGTAAGATCCAGAGGTCCATTTATGGACTGGTGCAAGCATCTTGGAGTTAGAATGTACGCTTTGATAGTGTGAAGAAAGTGATGGGAGCTCTGTAGCATTTCTGATATTATATGTGGATGACATATTGTTGATTGGAAATAAAAAAGAATTTCTGGATAGCATGAAAGGATACTTGAATAAGAATTTTTCAACGAAAGACCTCAGTGAAGCTACTTACATATTGGGCATCAAGATCTATAAAGATAGATCAAGACGCTTGATAAGACTTTCGATGAGTACATACCTTGATAAGATTTTGAAGGAGTTCAAAATGGATTCGTCAAAGAAGGAGTTCTTGCCTGAGTTGTAAGGTGTGAAGTTGAGTAAAGACTTAAAACCCGACCATGGAAGAAAATAGAAAGAGAATGAAAAGACATTCCCTATGCCTCAGTCATAGGTTCTATAAAGTATGCTATGTTGTGTACCATACCTATTGTGTACCTCACCATGAGTTTGGAAAGAGGGTACAATAGTGATCCAGGAGTGGATCACTGAACAGGGCTCAAAATTATCCATAGTGGAATAAGGACATGTTTCTCGGTTATGGAGGTGACAAAAGGTTCGTCGTAAACGGTTACATTGATGCAAGCTTTGACACTGATCCAGATGACTCTAAGTCTCAATCTGGAGACATATTGAAAGTGGGAGCGATTAGCTAGAGTAGCTCTATGCAGGTGTAACACCCCGGATGTAACTTTCCATATTTGTAACTCCAACTCTTGCCATTTTCGGCATTGTGATATGGTATTCCCTCCGTGGTTGGGTTTTTGTCTTTCATTTTGCATTTTGTTCATGTCATGCACCTCATATCATGTCATCATGTGCATCTCTTTTGCATACGTGTTCGTCTCATGCATCCGAGCATTTTCCCCGTTGTCCGTTTTGCAATCCGGCACTCATATGTCCCCCGGCGTCCCCTTTTTCATTTTTCCGTGAGCGGGTACTAAACTTTCTCGGAATGGACCGAGGTTTGTCAAGTGGCCTTGGTACACCACCAGTAGACCACCTGTCAAGTTTCGTGCCATTTGGAGGTCGTTTAATACTCCAACGGTTAACCGCATAACCGCAAAGGCCTCTTTTGGGTTGCAGCCCAAAACCCCTCCAAAACAGCCCAATAACCCATCTAAGTCACTTCCATGTCCATCGCCGTTCGATCACGATCGTGTGGGCGAAAACTACACCTCATTTGGAGCTTCCTAGCTCCTCCTACCTATAAAAACACCTCCTCCCCCGAAATCCCGGATCATTTCCTATCCTAACCCTAGCCCCGCTCCTCTCCGCGCGCCGGACACCGTCCGCCGGCGCCGGACACGTCGTCCGCACCGCCAGCAGCCAACAGAGGCCGCCACGTGGCGCGCCGTCCGCCGCCGCCGAGGCCGCGCGCCCCCGAGCCCGTTAAATCGCCTGCCGCTGGAGGCGCGCCTCCGCCTCGGCGCCGCCACCGCCGCCAAGGCCGCCCGTCCCAGCGCCAGCGCGCTCCCGCTGAGCCCGCCTCCGGCCCATGCCCGTCACAGCCGCCGCCATGCCCTCAGCCGCCGCCTCCCTCCCGCCAAGCGCGCGGCCGCGCCGCCCGTATCCGCCGCCCCGCCTCTCCTCCTCCGGCCGCTCCGCGAAGCCGCCACCGGCCGTCCTCGATCCACGCGCCCGAGCCGAACCCTAGATCCACCCGAGGTTGACCCCGTTTTTCCTCCAAGTCTTTATCTACAGATTATTGCTGCATTTTCATCATGCCGTAACTTTGCACTCGTGGCTCCATTTTGGGCGTGTAGCATACCGATTTGTTCGCCTCGATGAGTACATCATTTCATCTCATTGCATCATTTTCATTTGAGCTCATATTGATGCCCGAAATGCTATTAGAAGAGGGCTATGTGATGTTAGTTTCAGATTCTTATCAGAACATGCACTTTTGTCATTTTTGCCATGATTGATGTGTGCATCCTATGAACTTGAGTCCTACATGTGTTTTGTAATATGCCATGCCATCTTTACAGGGGTGTATGCCATGTATTTTTTGTGATCTCTGTGGTGACTAGCACAAGCATGCAAACTAGGCTTCATGATGTTGCTGATTTCAGCCCCTGTTTTGCTGATATTTTTATGCCATGAAAACTTGATGCTACCGAGAGATCCATGAATATTTTGAGATACTTCAGTAATGATGTTTTGAACATATGGTTATTCTCTATCCATCCATGCCCTTTTGAGAAATTATGGAGTGCCATAGCTTGAGTCAATCGAGCTCTACTTTTGCTATAAAATGTTTCCTGGCAGATTGTTTACATGTTGTTCAATTTTGCCAAGGTTGTTGTAGTTGATCCGTGTATGCTATGATGTTGTGCTTGCCATGTATAGCTTCTATGCCATGTATTCTTGATGTATGTATGCTTAGTTTATCATGAAATTCTCTGTAGTGAGTGCATCGAGCTCGCGAAGATGCCTTCATAATTCTGTCAATGTCATGCCACACGCTTGCTGAATCATTACTAAACTTGCTATGTTTACGTGGGTGCCATCATATTTTCTGATCCCTTTTGGCTCATGGTCAGTAAGGGAATTTTGTTCTATGCTTTGATTATATTAATGCCATGCCTTGGTTTGCTATTATAAGTTCCTGTAGCATGTCGTTTGCTTGCTCTGAACATTGCTTCCTGATGCTGATTCTGCCATGTTCAATATTTTCACTAAGTCTGTGAAGCTGATATATTTTTGCACTTTTGCCATGCTTGTTTGGACCTGTTATGGTGTGATTTAGCCGTAGATCAGTGTTCATCTTTTGTCAAACATCTTGAGTAGATCACTGCCATATGCTTTGTTGGTACGTTTGGGTGCAGTAGCTTAATTTCTTGTTGCTTGCTATGTCGTATCATGCTGTTAATGGCAGATTTGTGCCATTCTTGTTTTGCTTGTCATTTGCAAACCGTGCATCCGATTCCGGTGATCTTTATATCGAACCGAAATCATCTCACCTTTCTAGCGGCATACTTGGTTTGCCAAGTTGATGCCTTGTTCATCATTTTCCTTCCGGAGCACGCATACACATTGCATCTCGCATCTCGCATATCATGCCATGTATTGCATCATGTTGTTTGTGCATCGCCCGTGATTTATTGTGGTTCCATTGTTTGTGTTCTTGCTTTGGGTAGAGCCGGGAGACGAGTACGTGAACGAGGAACCTGTTGAGAACGCTTACGAGGATCAAGCTTTCGACAACTCTGAGAACCTTGCAGGCAAGATGACCATACCCTCGAAATCACTTCTATCTTTGCTTGCTAGATGCTCGCTCTTTTGCTATGCCTATGTTACGATGCCTATCACTTGCTTATCATGCCTCCCATATTGCCATGTCAAACCCCTAACCATCCTTTCCTAGCAAACTGTTGTTTGGCTATGTTACTGCTTTGCTCAGCCCCTCTTATAGCGTTGCTAGTTGCAGGTGAAGATGAAGTTTGTTCATTGTTGGAACATGGAGATGTTGTTCCTTGTTGGAACATGTTTACTTGTTGGGATATCACAATATCTATTGTTTAATGAATGCATCTATATACTTGGTAAAGGGTGGAAGGCTCGGCCTTATGCCTGGTGTTTTGTTCCACTCTTGCCACCCTAGTTTCCGTCATACCGGTGTTATGTTCCTTGATTTCGCGTTCACGGTTGGGTGATTTATGGGACCCCTTGACAGTTCGCTTTGAATAAGACTCCTCCAGCAAGGCCCAACTTTGGTGTTACCATTTGCCACCTAAGCCTTTTTCCCCCGGGTTTTCGCGAGCCCGAGGGTCATCTTTATTTTAACCCCCGGACCAGCGCTCCTTCGAGTGCTGGCCCAACCTGGGCGATGTCCGGCGCCCCCTAGGCAATCCAGGATCTATGCCAACCCGACGTCTTGCCCATCCGGTGTGCCCTGAGAACGAGATATGTGCAGCTCCTATCAGGATTTGTCGGCACATTCGGGCGGCTTTGCTGGTCTTGTTTTACCATTGTCGAAATGTCTTGTAGTCCGGGATTCCGAGACTGATCGGGTCTTTCCGGTAGAAGGAATATCCTTCGTTGACCGTGAGAGCTTATAATGGGCTAAGTTGGGACACCCCTGCAGGGTATTATCTTTCGAAAGCCGTGCCCGCGGTTATGAGGCAGATAGGAATTTGTTAATGTCCGGTTGTAGAAAACCCGAAGTTGACCTTAATTAAAATACATCAACCGCGTGTGTAACCGTGATGGTCTCTTCTTGGCGGAGTTCGGGAAGTGAACACGGTGTTGGAGTTATGTTTGACGTAAGTAGTTTCAGGATCACTTCTTGATCGCTACTAGCTTCACGACCGCGCCTTGCTTCTCTTCTCGCTCTCTTTTGCGAATGTACCCACCATATATGCTAGTCGCTTGCTGCAGCTCCACCCCACAACTCTGTCCTTCCTATAAGCTTAAATAGTCTTGATCTCGCGGGTGTGAGATTGCTGAGTCCCCGTGACTCACATATTCTACCAAAACAGTTGCAGGTGCCGACGATGCCAGTGCAGGTGACGCAACCGAGCTCAAGTGGGAGTTCGACGAGGAACGTGGTCGTTACTATGTGTCTTTTCCGATGATCGATAGTGGAGCCAGTTGGGACGATCGGGATCTGTGTAGCATTTGGGGTAGTCTTCTTTTATTTTGGTTCCGTAGTCGGACCTTGAGTGTAATCTGGATGATGGATGTTTATTTATGTATTGTGTGAAGTGGCGACTGTAATCCAACTATGTATCTCTTTCCCTTATGTATTACATGGGTTGTGTGAGGATTACCTCACTTGCGACATTGTTTTCAATGCGGTTATGCCTCTAAGTCGTGCTTCGACACGTGGGAGATATAGCCGCATCGAGGGCGTTACAGCAGGGCATTGTAGACATAGAAAATTTGCAAAATACATACGGCTCTGAATGTGGCAGACCCGTTGACTATGTTGGGGAACGTAGTAATTTCCAAAAATTTCCTACGCACACGCAAGATCATGGTGATGCATATCAACGAGAGAGGAGAGTGTTGTCCATGTACCCTCGTAGATCGAAAGCGAAAGCGTTATGACAACGCGGTTGATGTAGTCGTACGTCTTCATGATCGACCGATCCTAGTACCGAAAGGACGACACCTCCGTGATCTGCACACGTTCAGCTCGGTGACGTCCCACGAACTCATCATCCAGCAGAGTATTGAGGAGAGCATCTTCGGAACGACAGCGTGATGACTGTGATGATGAAGCTACCGGCGCAGGGCTTTGCCTAAGCACTACGACGATATGAGCAAGGTGGATTATGGTGGAGGGGGGCACCGCACACGGCTAAGAGATCAATGATCAACTTGTGTCTCTATGGGGTGCCCCCTGGCCATGTATATAAAGGATGGAGGGAGGAGGAGGCCGACCCTCATAGGGCGCGCCCAAAGTGTGGAGTCCTACTAGGACTCCCTAGTCCTAGTAGGATTCCACCTCCCACATGGAATAGGAAAAAGGGAAGGGAGAAGGAGAAGGAAGGAAGGGGGCGCCTCCTTTCCCTAGTCCAATTTGGACCAGTCCATGGGGAAGGGGCGCGGCCACCCTTGAGGCCTTTCTCTCCTTTCCCGTATGGCCCATTAAGGCCCAATACGAATTCCCGTAACTCTCCGGTACTCCGGAAAATACCCGAATCACTCAGAACCTTTCCGATGTCCGAATATAGCCTTGCAATATATCGATCTTTACGTCTCGACCATTTCGAGACTCCTCGTCATGTCCATGATCTCATCCAGGACACCAAACAAACTTCGGTCATCAAATCACATAACTCATAATACAAATCGTCACTGAACGTTAAGCGTGCGGACCCTACGGGTTCGAGAACTATCTAGACATGACCGAGACTCATCTCCGGTCAATAACCAATAGCGGAACCTGGATGCTCATATTGGTTCCTACATATTCTACGAAGATCTTTATCGGTCAAACCGCATAACAACATACGTTGTTCGCTTTGTCATCGGTATATTACTTGCCCGAGATTCGATCGTCGGTATCTCCATACCTAGTTCAATCTCTTTAACGGCAAGTCTCTTTACTCGTTTCGTAATGCATCATCCTTCAACTAACTCATTAGTCACATTGTTTGCAAGGCTTATACTGATGTGCATTACCGAGAGGGCCCAGAGATACCTCTCCGACAATCGGAGTGACAAATCCTAATCTCGATGTATGCCAACTCAACAAACACCATCGAAGACACCTGTAGATCATCTTTATAATCACCCAGTTACGTTGTGACATTTGATCGCACACAAAGTGTTCCTCCGGTATTCAGAACGTGTATAAGTCATGAAGAAAGCAATAGCAACATACTAAAGTAATAAGCTAACGGAATGGGTCAAGTCAATCACATCATTCTCTAATGATGTGATCCCGTTAATCAAATGACAACTCATGTCTATGGCTAGGAAACTTAACCATCTTTGATTCAACGAGCTAGTCAATTAGAGGCATACTAGTGTAACTCTGTTTGTCTATGTATTCACACATGTACTAAGTTTCCGGTTAATACAATTCTAGCATGAATAATAAACATTTATCATGATATAAGGAAATATAAATAACAATTTTATTATTGCCTCTAGGGCATATTTCCTTCAGTCTCCCACTTGCACTACAACCAATAATCTAGATTACGCAGTAATGATTCTAACAACCATAGTTCACATCTCCATCTGACTAATACCCAAAGGGTTTTACTAGAGTCAATAATCTAGTTCACATCGCTATGTGATTAACACCCAAAGAGTACTAAGGTGTGACCATGTTTTGCTTGTAAGAGAAGCTTAGTCAATGGGTCTGTCATATACAGAGCCGTATGTATTTTGAAAATTTCTATGTCTAGAATGCTCTGCACGGAGCTACTCTAGCTAATTGCTCCCACTTTTAATATGTATCCAGATTGAGACTTAGAGTCATCCAGATTGGTGTAAAAACTTGCATCGACGTAACTCTTTACGATGAACTCTTTATCACCTCCATAACCGAGAAATATTTCCTTAGCCCTCTAAGGATAATTTTGACCGCTGTCCAGTGATCTACTCCTAGATCAAAATTGTACTCCCTTTCCAAACTCAGGGTAGAGTATGTTGTAAATATGCCCTAGAGGCAATAATAAAATGGTTATTATTATATTTCCTTGTTCATGATAATTGTATATTGTTCATGCTATAATTGTGTTATCCGGAAATCGTAATACATGTGTGAATACATAGACCACAACATGTCCCTAGTGAGCCTCTAGTTGACTAGCTCGTTGATCAATAGACGGTGACGGTTTCCTGACCATGGACAATGGATGTCGTTGATAACGGGATCACATCATTAGGAGAATGATGTGATGGACAAGACCCAATCCTAAGCATAGCACAAGATCGTGTAGTTCGTCTGCTAAAGCTTTTCTAATGTCAAGTATCATTTCCTTAGACCATGAGATTGTGCAACTCCCGGATACCGTAGGAATACTTTGGGTGTACCAAACGTCACAACGTAACTGGGTGGCTATAAAGGGACACTACAGGTATCTCTGAAAGTGTCTGTTGGGTTGGCACGAATCGAGACTGGGATTTGTCACTCCGTATCACAGAGAGGTATCTCTGGGCCCACTCGGTAATGCATCATCGTAATGGGCTCAATATGACTAAGCAGTTAGTCACGGGATCATGCATTACGGAACGAGTAAAGTGACTTGCCGGTAACGAGATTGAACGGCGTATTGGGATACCGATCATCGAATCTCGGGCAAGCTAAGTAACATACCGATCGACAAAGGGAATTGTATACGGGATTGTTTGAATCCCCGAAAATGTGGATCATCCGATGAGATCATTGTGGAACATGTGGGAACCAACATGGGTATCCAGATCCCGTTGTTGGTTATTGGCCGGAGAGATGTCTTGGTCATGTCTGCATGATTCCCGAACCCGTAGGGTCTACACACTTAAGGTTCGATGACGCTAGAGTTGTTATGGGAATTAGTATGCGGTTACCGAATGTTGTTCGTAGTCCTGGATGAGATCCCGGACGTCACGAGGAGTTCTGGAATGGTCCGGAGATAAAGATTTATATACGGGAAGTTCTTATTCGGTCGCCGGAAGTGTTCGGGAGTTTATCGGTGTAGGATCGAAAGTATGTCTAGAGGGGGGGGGGGGTGATTATACTACTTGACCAAATAAAAATCTAGCCTTTTCCCAATTTTAGTTCTTGGCAGATTTTAGCAACTTAGAACAAGTCAAGCAACAACCTACACATGCAATTCTAAGAGTATAGCAGTGGAATGTAAAACAATTGCATATGAAGGTAAAGGGAGGAGTTAGAGGGAGCAAACGCAATGTTGACACGGAGATTTTTTATCCATGGTTCCGATAGGTGGTGCTATCGTACAGCCACGTTGATGGAGACTTCAACCCACGAAGGGTAACGGTTGCGCGAGTCCACGGAGGGCTCCACCCACAAAGGGTCCACAAAGAAGCAACCTTGTCTATCCCACCATGGCCGTCGCCACGAAGGACTTGCCTCACTAGGGTAGATCTTCATGAAGTAGGTGATATCCTTGCCCTTACAAACTCCTTGGTTCAACTCCACAATCTTGATGGAGGCTCCCAAGTGACACCTAGCCAATCTAGGAGACACCACTCTCCAAGAAGTAACAAATGGTGTGTTGATGATGAACTCCTTGCTCTTGTGCTTCAAATGATAGTCTCCCCAACACTCAACTCTCTCTCATAGGATTGGATTTGGTGGAAAGAAGATCTGAGTGGAAAGCAACTTGGGGAAGGCTAGAGATCAAGATTTATGTGGTTGGAATGGAATATCTTGACCTCAACACAAGTGTAGGTGGTTCTCTCTCAGAAAATATGCATTGTAAGTGTAGGCATGTTCTGGTGGCTCTCTCCACGAATGAAGAGGGGGTGGAGGGGTATATATAGCCTCCACACAAAATCTAACCGTTACACACAAATCACCAAACTCGGTGGGACCGATTCAGAGAACTCGGTCAGACCGACTTGGTTCATAATGTGACCATTAGGTGTTTCGGTGGGACCGACATGTCAACTCAGTGGAACCGATATCATTAGGGTTAGGGCATAATGTAATCTCGGTGTGATCGATTACACAAACTCGGTGCGACCGATTTTGGTAATAGTCAAACAGAGAGTTGGTCAGGCAAACTCGGTGGGACCAATCCGCTCATCTCGGTGGGACCGAAACGTTACGAAAAGGAAACAGAGTGTTTGCATTGCAAACTCGGTGGGCCCGATCGCTCATCTCGGTTGGACCAAAACGTTACAAAGGGAATCAGAGAGATTACAATCCCATCTTGGTGAGACCGAGATCCCTATCGATGAGACCGAAAAGACTAGGGTTTTTGGCATTGGCCGGATAGAAAGAATCGGTGGGGCCGAGTTGGATATTTGGTTTGGGACAGATGTGGATATGAGAAAGTAGTGGAGGGTTTTAGAGCATATCACTACGCATTTTGAGCAAGAACCTCATTAAGAAACACGTCATCCCTTCTTAATAGTATTGGCTTTTCCTATAGACTCAATGTGATCTCGGATCACTAAAATAGAAATCGTAGAGTCTTGTGCTTTGAGTTTGAGCCAATCTTTTGTCCTTAGCAATTTGAAGGGTCCACTTCCTAATCCATGCCATGCCAATCATTGAGCTTTCCTGAAATATTCATCTTGAAATAGCATTATCTCAATGAGCTATATGTTTTTAGGAATTACCAAAACCACCCACGGATAGTTGCACTTTCAATCTCCCCTTTTTTGGTAATTGATGACAACATATAGATCAAAGCTTCAACAAATGATAAGATTGAAAAAATCATCGCTTTGAGAAGTATGTGATATGCAAGAGCTCCCCCTAAATTTGTGCATTATTTAAAATTTGCTTTTGAATGCAAATGCACAATCGATTAGGATCATGGGTTACTCTTCCATGTCACATACATCTTGGTAGAAATGATAGAAATTAAAACAGATGCACTCATCACCAAGCAAAGTGAATGATCATAAGAGGATATAAAGATAATATCATTCAACAAGCATTAAGGGTAGGATATGATCAAACACATGATCAAACAAGTATCTCACAAGGACATAAAGTTTCAAACCAAACCAAATAAGTGCAAAGAGAGAATAAAAAGGCAACACTCTCTCTCGAAGCCTATGATCTATACATTTTTCTCCCCCTTTGGCAACAAGTTACCAAAAAGTTCAAAATGCATAGTGCTAAACGACTCTCAGGCTTGATCTTCGGGAGGTGGTGTTGATAGAACTCAAAGGACGAAGGCTTCAGATGAAGTAGCTGGAGCTTGTGGAGTAGCTGCTGGAGGTGGAACTGGAGCTGTTGCTGCTGGGTGCTGATGTTGTAGCTCTGGTGTTTGTCACTCGCACTGCAGCAGATCTCTGTCCTCTGGGCACTCTGGCAAAAGCATCTGTGGTAGACTTGCCCTTCTTCTCCTCTGCTTCCTCCTGAAGTTGCTCAACTGCAGTTTGGATTTCTATTACCTTGACATCAAGGTCATAGAATTTCTGCTCAATGATCCTCTCCAGACTCTCCTGGTTCTTGGTCTGGGTGGCCAAGCCCTTCTCAATCCTCAGGGTGGATTGGATCAGATATCAAAGCTGGTCTTGCTTGCTCTTCAAGAATACCTGAGATGCCTCCTCTACTGTTGGCATCTTTGCAGCCTTCTCTGCCTTAGCCTTCCCTCTCTTCTCATGTGCTTGAGCTGAAGATGGTTCATTCTCATTCATCACTACTGTTTTATCTTCAAATTCAGGATAGATGGGCAGGTGCTCTTTGTCCAAAAGATATGTGCTTGTGCCCATTTTTGAGTTGATGAGCTCCTGAATGTGTGGGGCATACCCACAACTTCTCTTCTGGTCAGCAGCAGTCCTCTTGATTGTCTCAACAATCAGGCTCATAACTTTGAACTTCTTCGGAACATCAAATATGTGCAGCAAGTTGATGGCATGTCCTCTGATCATCTTGTGATCACCTGACTTGGGTAGCAGTGTGTGCCTTAAGATCCAGTTTATGGTTGGCAGACTAGACAACAAGTAGTGTACAGATCCAAACTTATGTGTATCCAAAGCAACATCTGGGATCTCTTTGTACATGTTGGCCATAGTGTTGTGGTCTTTCTTCTTCTCTGCATAAATGTCCAAGTCATCCTCATGTTCCTCAGGAGCATTTATAAGCTTGGCCCATTCCTCAACTGTATACTGGTACCTAGTACCCTCAGACATCCATACTATCCTTCCATCTGGATAGAAGTGTGCAGTGGAGTAGAATTGCATGATGAGCTCATCATTCCACTTGGTGAGCTTCTGGGCAACAAAAGTGTCCACTCCACATGCATTGAAGCTATCAAGCACACCAGGGAAGTGATCCTCATTCTCCTTGATGAACTCCCAGTCAACCCATCTCATGTCACACACAATGGGCTTCTTGTCAAGCAGAATAGTCTCATAGAAGTCCTGCTGTTCCTTAGTGTGAAATCTGTAGTCCACTACAGTCCTTCTCCTGATAGCATATGGATCATACTGTCTCCATATTCTTAATCCTACATCCTTCCTGATTTTCATGTTCTCTGCAACTGGGTGTGCATCAGTGTGGTCAGGGATCTTGGGCTTCAGCTTTCTCAAAACAACAAAATCATCTTCTTCTTCTTCAGCAGCTTGAGGCACTGGGGCCTTGTTCTTCTCTTTAGCAGGTATGTTCCTAGTGCTTCCCTTGGGTTTTGGTTTTGGAGCTGGAGCAGCAGCCTTGGGAGCAGCTTTGGGCTTTGATGGAGCAGCCCCTGATTTAGTTGCATCTCCCATAAGCTTTTGTGCTTTGGGTGCTGGTGCAGCATCCTCTTCCTCTTCTTCTTCTTCTTCTTCTTCTTCTTCAGACTCTCTCATCATTGATGGCTTCCCAATAACTCTGGCAATGGTCTTCTTGACCCTTTCTTTTCTCTTCTTGCCATCTCCAGTTTCCTTGGGTTCAAGAGTGAACTCCATTGTTTCTTGAGTGGAGGCTCTGGCTTTTGACATTCGAACTCTTCTTGCTGGAGCCTTTGTTTTTAGTCCAGGCTTTGTTGCAGCAGCTATGCCATACTCCTTTTTCAGCACCTTTTTCCTTGAAGTGGCTTCATCCTCAACAACCACATAATCTTCATCCTCTGAATCAGAAGTTTTCATCTTCCTAGTCCTGGTGGCAGCCTTTGGCAGATTGTTTGGAGTGCTCCTGCTGCCTTCATCATAGCTGCGTGAGGGACTAGTGCCCTCACTCAACTAAACCTGCTCTTCTGACTTGTTCTGGCTGTCACTTTGGTCAGACATCTCTACAAATACTCTGACAGCAGACCCTGTGAATAGGTTATAGATGAGGTAGAGTAGATGAGCATCACAAAGTACAAGAGTTTTGCAAAAAGGATGACTTAAAAACTTAGTTTTAGTTCTTCACAGAAAGCATTTCGGATCTACCGATTTGTAAACTCGGTGATACCGAAGCAGCTTTTAGAACCTAAACTAGTGAACTCGGTCAGACCAACTCACAGTTCGGTGGTACCGAGACTGCTAGGGTTTCATAGAGAATCGAACTCGGTCACACTGATTTGCAATTTTCAGTCAGACCGAAAACGCAGGTGCACCGGCCTAAGCCAAAATCGGTGAGACCGATTTCAACAACTCGGTCGGCCCGAGATGAATTCGGCGGAGACCTAACCCTAAATTTTCAAATCAAAACTAATCTATGGGATGTTTTCGCTGGACATGATGATTTTAATCGTGGCAAGAATCATGGCAAAGCAATGTGCTAAGAATCGGAGTTAAGGATTAGCAGAAAGTTCAAGTTCATACCCTAGTTCAGCGACGAACTTGCTACGGCAGCAACTGCAGTGGAGATTTCCGTTGACGGCGGCGGAGACCAGCGGCGGGAGGTCGCTGGCGACGAGAGGACGATCCGGAGACCCGAGGAGGCAGAGTAGGTTACGCACGGGCGAGGAGGTTCAGAAAAATTACCAAATTTTGGCCCGTCGGTATATATAACCTGACCCTGTCGGTGTGACCGAGTGGAATGATTCGGTGGCACCGAGATGCAAAACTGCAAGCAGTTACTGCAACTCGGTGTGACCGAAAAGTTCTAATCGGTTGCACCGAGATTGAAAACCCTAGATCAACTTAGTGACTCGGTAGGACCGAAAAGGACAAATTGGTCAGACCGAGATGCACAAAGAGGTTTTGAAGGTTTAAGTCTATGATGAATCGGGAACTCCGAGTGCTCCTCACACAGAGTGGTTCGAATCTGACTTGATCAAACTTTGTGATGTAGCATGAATAGAGTTTGAGATGAGAAAATCATAGATAGCTAGAGGGAGTTCTTAGGCATTCTTGTCCATCCATTTGGCAAAAGAGAAAGAGCCAAACAATTAAAACAACAAATGGATGTCCTCGAATGAGTAAAATAAGCAACCAACATGCTCACACAATAAAATGGCAAATGAAATATGTGACAAAGCATGCACAAACACTCTAGCATCTATCAAGCAGTTTGGCGATGACTGAGTCATCTATATATGAGTATATTGACATAGGAGTCAAATGAGAACATTTGATCATAGGTCATACTCATCGTTTAAGCACAAGTGGGGTTACCACTTTTACATAAAGCATTGTTGCGTTCACACCATTAGAGTTTCTTTAGTTCAATTGATTAGAGTAAAGCTCCCCCTAGATGTGATATCCCCCCTAAGTGGGATGAACTAACCTTGGGTTTTTTAATTGATGACTTCATGTAGGTGTTGAAGATGTAGATGCTCAATGTTGATGTAGATCATTTGGAGCAATCCTTTGGAGTGAGTTGCACTTTCAATACCTACACGGGTTAGTCCCACAAGGAACAAATAAGGATATCCATACACATAGAGTGATGCATACACAAGATGATGTCCATGAAAGCATTAGGTTACCTTGTCCCTTGTCTTACCAACAAGAGGGTTTGTGACTCCTTGAACTAGTGCAAGATATGGAAGTTGTTTGCACTTGTCCTTGCCAAAATGATAAGAGTGAAGTATGTTGGCGGAGTCACCCTCAAGAACTCTCTAGTCCTCCTTCTTTGGGATCCACACCATCTTGATGGGAATCCTTGGAGTTGTAGTTGTACTTGATGAGGTAGAACTTGATGTGGTCTTGGAAACCACTTGACCAAGGCCTTAGGTGCTTCTTCATATGCATCAATTTCCTCTTAAAGCTTGTCCTTGCCTTTTTGCTTGTGGTCTTGTGGTGGAAGATCATCTTGAGCTTGTGTCCCTTTGAAAGAAGTAGGATCATACTTCTCTTGTTGAGGAACAAACTTTGTCTTGGGGTATTGATCTTCTTCCCACTCAACTCCATTGGCATTGAACTTTCGTTCAAAACCAACACCTTGATTCTTCCGGTGCCTTCCTTGCTTGCGCACAATTTCCTCAAATTGCTTACTTCCAGCAAGGCTCTTGTAAACACCTTTCTCTATAATTCCCTTCAATAAGCTATTTTCTTGCTAAAGTGTAACTTGGCTAAGAGAATCATTAGTGGAATCAAGAGAATTAATTGAAGCAACAACATTGGATTTAGCATGATTGTTGTTACTACTAGATGATGCATCTTTCTTGTTATTGTTAATAGATTTAACTTGGAGCATGTAAGTAGACAAGAGTAAACGCTTGGCAATGTAAGAAGAACTTTTCTTGCGAAGATCATCATTGATTGCCTTTAAAAACTCATGCTCTTGCTCAAGGTTGAGCTTTTCAAAGCGTAGCTTATCATGAGTCTTTAAAAGTTCTCGATGATTTTCCAAGGTAGTTTCATGAGCTAACTTAAGAGTGTTTAGTTCTTGAGTTAGACGCTCAATCTCCTTCTTATCATCATCATTCATTTTATCTTGATTAGCATGATTAATTGACGTTTCATCATAGTCTTCATCACTAGAGTTGTCAACAAGTAAATCATCATCACCTAGCAAATCATCTTCATCACTATTGAAATCAACATACTCGGGATGTGTTACCTTTGGACCTTTGGCCATGAAGCATCTTCCAATTCCTTCATTTGGTGAGTCAAATATGTCGTAGGAGTTGGTTGACACAAGTGCTAGACCGGCAACACCTTCATCTTGAGTATATTCGGAGTCGGAGTGATAACTTCTTTCGGAGTGATTGTCGGAGTCGGAGCCGGATACCCATTCACCAACATGAGCTTGATGTCTTCTTTTTGTGTAGCTCCTTGATGACTTTTCTTTCCTTTCCGAATCCTTGCTTCTCCGAGAGGTTTTTCGTTCATAACGATCATCTCTACTCCTCCTTTCTCTTGGTGGTGATTCTTCTCTTCTACCTCTTCTTTTGGGAGAATCTTCTTTTCTTTTGTAGGGGGCCGTACACTCATTGGAGTAGTGTCCGGGTCTTCCACAATTGTAGCAATTTCTCTCACGACTAGAAGATCTTTTGTCATTGTAGGACCTTGACTTGGAACTTCTTTCTTTGCTTCTACTCTTGTAGAACTTGCTGAAGTTCTTTACCATTAGGCTCAATTCTTCATTGAAGGTTTGCTTCTCACTTGATGATGTGGGAGCATCACACGAGGCTTTGTAAGCACCACTTGACTTGTTGTGAAGCTCTTCCTTATCCTTGAGTGACATCTCATCAGCAACAATTCTTCCAATGACTTTCGTTGGCTTGAGATCTTTGTAATTGGGCATCATTTGGATCAATGTGCACACGGTATCATATTTCCCATCCAAGGCTCTTATGATCTTCTTGATGATGAATTTGTTGGTCATCTCTTCACTTCCTAAGCCGGCAATCTCATTTGTGATGAGAGAAATCCTAGAGTACATTTCAGCGACACCTTCACCATCCTTCATTTTGAACTTGTCAAGTTGACTTTGAAGCACATCCAATTTGGATTCTTTGACGGAGTTGGTACCTTCGTGCATATCAATCAAAGTATCCCAAATTTCCTTTGCATTCTTAAGACGCCTGATTTTGTTGAATTCTTCGGGGCACAATCCATTGAAGAGAATATCACAAGCTTGAGCATTGTCTTGTAGCATCTTCAACTCTTCCGCGGTAGTTTCACGGTTAGGTTCTTTCCCATCGAAGAATTCACCTTGTAAGCCAATACACACAATAGCCCAAACGGCGGGGTTATGTCCAAGAATATGCATTTTCATCTTATGCTTCCAACTAGCAAAATTTGTACCATCAAAGTAAGGACCTCGACGGTGGTAATTTCCCTCGCTAGACGCCATACTCTCCTAGGTTGTGAAACCAAGGCTATGACCACCAAAAGCTATGGAAATCAAAGCAAATGGAGACCAAAGCTCTGATACCACTTTTAGGATTGAAAGTATGTCTAGAGGGGGGGTGATTAGACTACTTGACCAAATAAAAATCTAGCCTTTTCCCAATTTTAGTTCTTTGCAGATTTTAGCAACTTAGAACAAGTCAAGCAATCAACCTACACATGCAATTCTAAGAGTATAGCAGCAGAATGTAAAACAATTGCATATGAAGGTAAAGGGAGGAGTTTGAGGGAGCAAACGCAATGTTGACACGGAGATTTTTTATCCGTGGTTCTGATAGGTGGTGCTATCGTACATCCACGTTGATGGAGACTTCAACCCATGAAGGGTAACAGTTGTGCGAGTCCACGGAGGGCTCCACCCATGTAGGGTCCACGAAGAAGCAACCTTGTCTATCCCACCATGGCCATCGCCCAAGAAGGACTTGCCTCACTAGGGTAGATCTTCACGAAGTAGGCGATATCCTTGCCCTTACATACTCCTTGGTTCAACTCCACAATCTTGACGGAGGCTCCCAAGTGACACCTAGCCAATCTAGGAGACACCACTCTCCAAGAAGTAATAAATGGTGTGTTGATGATGAACTCCTTGGTCTTGTGCTTCAAATGATAGTCTCCCCAACACTCAACTCTCTCTCATAGGATTGGATTTGGTGGAAAGAAGATTTGAGTGGAAAGCAACTTGGGGAAGGCTAGAGATCAAGATTTATGTGGTTGGAATGGAATATCTTGACCTCAACACAAGTGTAGGTGGTTCTCTCTCAGAAAATATGTATTGGAAGTGTAGGCATGTTCTGATGGCTCTCTCTACGAATGAAGAGGGGGTGGAGGGGTATATATAGCCTCCACACAAAATCTATCCGTTACACACAAATCACAAATCTCGATGGGACCGATTCAGAGAACTTGGTCAGACTAACTTGGTTCATAATGTGACCGTTAGGTGTTTCGGTGGGACCGACATGTCAACTCGGTGGAACCGATATCATTAGGGTTAGGGCATAACGTAATCTCGGTTTGACCGATTACACAAACTCGGTGCAACCGATTTTGGTAATAGACAAACAGAGAGTTTGTCAGGAAAACTCGGTGGGACCGATTCGCTCATCTCGGTGGGACCGAAATGTTACGAAAAGGAAATAGAGTGTTTGCATTGCAATCTCGGTTGTACCAAAACGTTAAGAAGGGAAACAGAGAGATTACAATCCCATCTCGGTGAGACCGAGATCCCTATCGGTGAGACCCAAAAGACTAGGGTTTTTGCCTTCGGATCTGTGATAGGAGGTGTACCCAACAGTTTCCTTTGGGTATCCTATGAAGACGCATTTCTTTGATTTGGGTTTGAGCTTATCAAGTTGAAACTTTTTCACATAAGCATCTCAACCCCAAACTTTAAGAAACGATAGCTTAGGTTTCTTGCCAAACCATAGTTCAAATGGTGTCATCTCAACGGATTTAGATGGTGCCCTATTTAACGTGAATGTAGTTGTCTCTAATGCATAACCCCAAAAACGATAGTGGTAAATCGGTAAGAGGCATCATAGATTGCACTATATCCAATAAAGTACGGTTATGACGTTCGAACACACCATTACGCTGTGGTGTTCCGGGTGGCGTGAGTATGTGAAACTATTCCACATTGTTTCAAATGAAGACCAAACTCGTAACTCAAATATTTGTCTCCGCGATCAGATCGTAGAAACTTTATTTTCTTGTTACGATGATTTTCCACTCCACTCTGAAATTCTTTGAACTTTTCAAATGTTTCAGACTTATGCTTCATCAAGTAGATATACCCATAACTGGTCAAATCATCTGTGAAGGTTAGAAAATAATGATACCCGCCGCGAGCCTCAACATTCATTGGACCACATACATCAGTATGTATGATTTCCAACAAATCTGTTGCTTGCTCCATTATTCCGGAGAACGGAGTTTTAGTCATCTTGCCCATGAGGCATGGTTCGCAAGTACCAAGTGATTCATAATCAAGTGATTCCAAAAGTCCATCAGAATGGAATTTCTTCATGCGCTTTACACCAATATGACCCAAATATTATGAATATGTGTATCACTACTATCGAGATTCAATAAAAATAGACCACTCTTCAAGGGTGCATGACCATAAAATATATTACTCATATAAATAGAACAACCATTATTATCTGATTTAAATGAATAACCGTCTCGCATCAAACAAGATCCAGATATAATGTTTATGCTCAACGCTGGCACCAAATAATAATTATTCAGGTCTAAAACTCATCCCGAAGGTAGATGTAGAGGTAGCATGCCAACGACAATCACATCAACTTTGGAACCATTTCCCATGCACATCGTCACCTCGTCCTTAGCCAATCTTTGCTTAATCCGTAGTCCCTGTTTCGAGTTGCAAATATTAGCAACAGGACTAGTATCAAATACCCAGGTGCTACTGCAAGCATTAGTAAGGTACACATCAATAACATGTATATCACATATACCTTTGTTCACCTTGCCATCCTTCTTATCCGCCAAATAGGCAGTTCCACTTCCATTGACCAGTCCCTTTGCAGTAGAAGCACTCAGTCTTAGACTTAGTTCCAGACTTGGGCTTCTTCACTTGAGCAGCAACTTGCTTGCCGTTCTTCTTGAAGTTCCCCTTCTTACCTTTACCATTTTCTTGAAACTGGTGGTCTTGTTGACCATCAACACTTGATGCTCCTTCTTGATTTGTACCTCCGCAGCCTTTAGCATTGCGAAGAGCTCGGGAATTGTCTTATCCATCCCTTGCATATTATAGTTCATCACGAAGCTCTTGTAGCTTGGTGACAGTGATTGAAGAATTCTGTCAATGACACTATCATCAGGAAGATTAACTCCCACTTGAATCAAGTGATTATTATACCCAGACATTTTGAGTATATGTTAACTGACAGAACTGTTCTCCTCCATCTTGCAGCTATAGAACTTATTGGAGAATTCATATCTCTCAATCCAGGCATTTGCTTGAAATATTAACTTCAACTCCTGGAACATCTCATATGCTCCATGACGTTCAACACGTCGTTGAAGTCCCGGTTCTAAGCCATAAAGCATGGCACACTGAACTATCAAGTAGTCATCAGCTTTGCTCTGCCAGACGTTCATAACATCTGGCGTTGCACCTGCAGCGGGTTTGGCACCTAGCGGTGCTTCCAGGACATAATTTTTCTGTGCAGCAATGAGGATAATCCTCAAGTTACGGACCCAGTCCGTGTAGTTGCTACCATCATCTTTCAACTTAGCTTTCTCTAGGAACGCATTAAAATTCAACGGAACAACAACACGGTCCATCTATCTACAACAACATAGGCATGCAAAACACTATCAGGTACTAAGTTCATGATAAATTAAAGTTCAATTAATCATATTACTAAAGAACTCCCACTTAGATAGACATCCCTCTAATCATCTAAGTGATCACGTGATCCATATCAACTAAACCATGTCCGATCATCACGTGAGATGGAGTAGTTTTCAATGGTGAACATCACTATGTTGATCATATCTGCTATATGATTCACGCTCGACCTTTCGGTCTCAGTGTTCCGAGGCCATATCTGCATATGCTAGGCTCGTCAAGTTTAACCCGAGTATTCTGCGTGTGCAAAACTGGCTTGCACATGTTGTATGTGAACGTAGAGCTTATCACACCCGATCATCACATGGTATCTCTACACGACGAACTTTCACAACGGTGCGTACTCAGGGAGAACACTTGTACCTTGAAATTTAGTGAGAGATCATCTTATAATGGTGTCGTCGAACTAAGCAAAATAAGATGCATAAAGGATAAACATCACATGCAATCAATATAAGTGATATGATATGGCCATCATCATATTGTGCCTTTGATCTCCATCTCCAAATCACCGTCATGATCACCATCGTCACTGGCGCGACACCTTGATCTCCATCGTAGAATCGTTGTCGTCTCGCCAACTATTGCTTCTACGACTATCGCTACCGCTTAGTGATAAAGTAAAGCAATTACATGGCGATTGCATTTCATACAATAAAGCGACAACCATATGGCTCCTGCCAGTTGCCGATAACTCCATTACAAAACATGATTATCTCATACAATAAAATTTAGCATCATGTCTTGACCATATCACATCACAACATGCCCCGCAAAAACAAGTTAGACGTCCTCTACTTTGTTGTTGCAAGTTGTACGTGGCTGCTACGGGCTTAGCAAGAACCGTTCTTACCTACGCATCAAAACCACAACGTTTTTTCGTCAAGTATGTGTTGTTTTAACCTTCAACAAGGACCGGGCGTAGCCACACTCGATTCAACTAAAGTTGGAGAAACTGACACCTCTGCCAGCCACCTGTGTGCTAAGCACGTCGGTAGAACCAGTCTCGTGTAAGCGTACGCGTAATGTCGGTCCGGGCCGCTTCATCCAACAATACTACCGAATCAAAGTATGACATGATGGTAAGCAGTATGACTATTATCGCCCACAACTCACTTGTGTTCTACTCGTGCATATAACATCTACGCATAAACCTGGCTCTGATACCATGATACGTCTCCAACATATCTATAATTTTTTATTGTTCCATGCTATTATATATTCTGTTTTGGATGTTTAATGGGCTTATTTATGCACTTCTATATTATTTTTGGGACTAACCTATTAACCCAAGGCCCAGTGCAAATTGCTGTTGTTTTGCCTATTTTAGTGTTTCGCAGAAAAGGAATATCAAACGGAGTCCAAACGGAATGAAACCTTCGGGAGCGTGATTTTTGGAACAAACGTGATCTAGAGGACTTGGAGTGCACGCCAAGAAACGAACAAGGAGGCCACGAGGCAGGGGGGCGCACCTACCCCCCTGGGCGCGCCCTCCACCCTCGTGGGCCCCTCGTGGCTCCATCGACCTACTTCTTCCTCCTATATATACCTACGTACCCCGAAACCATCCAGGAGCACCACGAAAACCTATTTCCACCGCCGCAACCTTACATGCCGTGAGATCCCATCTTGGGGCCTTTTCCGCGCCTCCACCAAAGGGGGAATCGATCACGGAGGGCTTCTACTTCAACACCATAGCCTCTCCGATGATGTGTGAGTAGTTTACCACAGACCTTCGGGTCCATAGTTATTAGCTAGATGTCTTCTTCTCTCTCTTTGGATCTCAATACAAAGTTCTCCTCGATCTTCTTGGAGATCTATTCGATGTAACTCTTTTTCCGGTGTGTTTGTCGAGATCCGATGAATTGTGGGTTTATGATCAAGATTTTCTATGAACAATATTTGAATCTTCTCTGAATTCTTTTATGTATGATTGGTTATCTTTGCAAGTCTCTTCAAATTATCAGTTTGGTTTGGCCTACTAGATTGATCTTTCTTGCAATGGGAGAAGTGCTTAGCTTTGGATTCAATCTTGTGTTGCTCGATCCCAGTGACAGAGAGGGAAACGACACGTATTGTATTGTTGCCATCGAGGATAGAAAGATGGGGTTTATATCATATTGCTTCAGTTTATCCCTCTACATCATGTCATCTTGACTAATGCGTGTAACGCCCCGGATTCGATGCGCCAGGTGCCTGCCAGTTATTCGCCGTTGTTGCCATGTCATTTGCTTGCGTGTTGCATTTTGCCATGCCATCATCTGCATTTCATCTGCATGTTTTCAAAACATGCATCCGTTCGGGTTCCGCCGGTTCTCTCCGTTGTCCGTTCCGAGTCTGGACACACTAGCACGCGCCCGCGGCACCTCCGAAATATTATTTTTTAGTGGCATAAAAATGTTCCCGGAATGGGTTGCAACTTGTCGTGCGGTCTTATTATAGTGTAGACAGACCGCCTGCCAAGTTTCGTCGCATTCGGAGTCCATTTGTTAGCCCAACCGTTAAATGTATGGCGGCACCGTTGCCGGTTTATTCGTCGGACGTTTCGGTCTCCGAAATTGCTGTCGGGCTGCCCTTCTCTTCTCTCTTCTCAGACCAAGGCCTCTCTTCACAGCCCACACCCACTCTAATCCAGCCCACTAAACCCTCCTTCGATCCGGAGCCGTCCGATGGCGATCCGAGGCTCCGAAACGCCCCAAAACCCTCCTAACCCTAGCACCTACCTTATTTAAACCCCTCCCATGCCATTTTGGGCAGGCCCTAGCCTCCCCTAACCCCCAGCTGCAACTTCCCCTTCCTCCTCGGGATCTCCGCCGCCTCCCACCTCCGTTTCCGCGCCACCCGCTCCCTCCTCGCCACTTGGCGCCGCCACATCGTCTCCCCGCCGCCAAGTGGCGCGCTCCCGTTGGTCTGCGCCGCCTCCCGGCCGCTGGAGCCAACCAGGGCGGCCACCTGCCTCCGTGCCTTCCCCCTGCGCTGGCCCTCCAGCCCGCAGCCAGCCCGCTTAGGCCCGATCTGGCCGAGGAGCCCGCCCCCGCCGCGCCTCGGCGCCCGACCCCGCCGCCCGACGACCGTCCTCGCCGCCCGTCCCGCGCCGCCGTGCACCGACCGCCGCCGCCATCTGCACCCCGCGCCGGCCGGCTCCCCGAGCTCCGCCGCCAGGCCAGCGCCTCGCCGCCCTCTCCCTCCTCACCGTCCCGCTCTCTCCCCCTAACCCTCTCTCTCCCTCCCTGCAGCAGGGATCGCCGTCGGCCTCGCCTTCACCGGATCCAGTCGGAAGCCACGGATCCGCCCCCCTCGACCTAGCCGCCCGTTGCCGCCGCCTGCCATCGCCGTTCGCCGCCCGGCCGCTGTCGTCTCCGCCTCGGCAGGAGCGCGTCCGCTTCGGGCCCGTGGCCCAGCCAGCTCCGCAGCCCAGCGCGCCGGCCCACTTCTTCCCCGCCGACCTGGGCCCTGGCCCAGCAAGGTGAGCCCGGATCTAGCCCTAACTCTTGCCCTGGGCGCCTCATAGCTATCGCGCGCCTGCTCTGTTTTTTTTTCCCTTGAAAGTTGACTAAGTTCCGAAATATTTGCACATTATCATGCCATGTTCGTCATGCCATATCTCTGCATCCGTAGCTCCGTTTCGTGCGTGTAATATGTCAAATTGTTCTTCTCAACGAGTACATTATTTCATCTCATTGCATCATTTACATTTGAGCTCATCTTGATGCCCGAAATGCTGTTAGAAGAGGGCTATGTGATGTTAGTTTCAGATTCTTATCAGAACATGCACTTTTGTCATTTTTGTCATGATTGATGTGTGCATCCTATGAGGTTGAGTCCTACATGTGTTTTGTAATATGCCATGCCATCTTTACAGGGGTGTATGCCATGTATTTTTGTGATCTTTGTGGTGACTAGCACAAGCATGCAAACTAGGCTTCATGATGTTGCTGATTTCAGCCCCTGTTTTGCTGATATTTTTATGCCATGTAAACTTGATGCTACCGAGAGATCCATGCTTATTTTGAGATACTTTAGTGAGGATGTTTTGAACATATGGTTATTCTCTATCCGTCCATGCTTATTTTGAGATACTTCGGTAAGGATGTTTTGAACATCTGGTTATTCTCTATCCATCCATGCCCTTGTTTGCAATTAAGGAGTGCCATAGCTTGAGTCAATCAAGCTCTACTTTTGCTATAAAATGTTCCTGGAAGATTGTTTACATGTTATTCAATTTTGCCAAGGTTGTTGTAGTTAATCCTTGCATGCTATGTTGTTGTTCTTACCATGTATAGCTTCTATGCCATGTCTAGTTGCTAGGTATATGCTTAGTTTGTCATGCAATGCCTCGTAGTGAGTGCATCGAACTCGTTAACATGCCTACTTGTTATCTGTTTATGCCATGCTCCAGTTTTGCACTAAGTCTGAATCTGTTTATGTTTTTGCTATATTCACATGCTTGCAGTTGTATTTTCTGATCCTTTTTGGCTCATGGTCACTAAAGGACTTTTGTTCTATGCAATTAGTAGATTCATGCCATGTATTTGTTTGCCATGTTAAGTTCTTGTAACATGTTGTTTGATAGCTCTAAACATTGCAACCTGATGTTATTTCTGCAAAGTTTGAAACTGTTATTATTTGCAATCTTGCCATGTCCTTTTGAGCATGTTCTAGTGATTTCTGGAGATAGCTCAGTGTTCATGTTTTGTCGTGCTTTACCTGTACATCACGTCTATGCCTTTTGTTATCATGTTAAGATGCTGTAGCATAGTGTTTTGATGCTTGCAATATGCCTAGTTGCTGTTTTGGACAGATTGTTGCTATAACTTGTTTCATGTGTATGTGTTGATCCGTTGCTCCGTTTTGGGTGTGCTCTATATGAAACTTGGTTGATTTTGCATGTAGTTTCATATTACCATGTTGCATCCATGTTTTGAGGTGTTTGCTTGATGTTTGTATGCATTTTGCATCAATGCCATGCTTAACTTGTTTTGCTCATATCTTCTAGGCCGTAGCTCCGAATCTAATGAACTTTATATGTAACTTGACTAGAATTTCGTGTAGATCATCGTGGTGCATCTTAATTTGCTGTTTAACAACTTGAACATAAGGTTTATTCAGATCTGGACCAATTTCGAAATTTGCATACGAGGACTTACCGGAATTGTTCTAAGTTGTTTCAGGCCTCATTTAAACTTGATTTGATGTGTTGCTCTTGTTTGCCTCATCTCTTGCCATGAGTAGCCTCATCTAGCCTTGTCATGCATCATGCTTGTTGTGCATCATGTCTTGTTCATGTGTGGTGTGTTTACTATGCTGTGTGCTTCTTCTTGTCGGTTCTGTTGCGTTGCGATCGTGAGGATTCGTTCGCTCACGCTTGGTTCGCTTCATCCGTTCGTCTTCTTCATGGACTCGTTCTTCTTCCTTGCGGGATTTCAGGCAAGATGACCGCTACCCTGGATCTCACTACTATCATTGCTATGCTAGTTGCTTCGTTCTATCGCTATGCTGCGTTACCTATCACTTGCTCCTAAAGCCTCCCAAATTGCCATGTCAGCCTCTAACCTTTTGCACCCTTCCTAGCAAACCGTTGTTTGGCTATGTTACCGCTTTGCTCAGCCCCTCTTATAGCGTTGTGAGTTGCAGGTGAAGATGAAGTTTGTTCCTTGTTGGAACATGGAGATGTTGTTCCTTGTTGGAACATGTTTACTTGTTGGGATATCACAATATACCTTATGTTATTAATGCATCTATATACTTGGTAAAGGGTGGAAGGCTCGGCCTTATGCCTGGTGTTTTGTTCCACTCTTGCCGCCCTAGTTTCCGTCATATCGGTGTTATGTTCCCGGATTTTGCGTCCCTAACGCGGTCGGGTGACTTATGGGACCCCCTTGACAGTTCGCTTTGAATAAGACTCCTCCAGCAAGGCCCAACATTGGTTTTACCATTTGCCTCACCTATGCCCTTTTTCCCTTGGGTTTCCGGAGCCCAAGGGTCATCTTTATTTTAGCCCCCCGGGGCCAGTGCTTCTCTAAGTGCTGGTTCGAACCGAGCCGCCTGCGGTGCCACCACGGGGAAACTCGAGGCTTGGTTTTACTCGTAGCATGTCTCATCCGGTGTTGCCCTGAGAACAAGATATGTGCAACTCCTATCGGGATTGTTGGCGCATCGGGCGGTCTTGCTGGTCTTGTTTTATTGCTGTCGAAATGTCTTGTAGCCGGGATTCCGAGACTGATCGGGTCTTCCCGGGGAGAAGGAATATCCTTCGTTGATCGTGAGAGCTTATCATGGGCTAAGTTGGGACACCCCTGCAGGGTATAAACTTTCGAGAGCCGTGCCCGCGGTTATGTGGCAGATGGGAATTTGTTAATATCCGGTTGTAGTAAACTTGAAGCAAACTCTTCTAAAATACACCAACCGTGTGCGTAACCGTGAGTGTCTCTTTTCGGGGTTGATCGAGAGGAGAACACGGTTTCTGGGTTATGTCTGACGTAAGTAGGAGTTCAGGATCACTTCTTGATCATTACTAGTTGACGACCGTTCCTTTGTTGCTCTTCTCACTCTCATTTGCGTATGTTAGCCACCATATCATGCTTAGTCGCTGCTGCAGCCACACCACTTTACCCCTTCCTTCCCTTTAAGACTTGCTAGTCTTGATACCCATGGTAATGGGATTGCTGAGTCCTCGTGGCTCACAGATTACTACACCACCAGTTGCAGGTACAGGTTCCGCGATGATCATGACACAAGAGCGATGCTTGCTTGTCTTGAGTTCTTCTTCTGCTTCTTCTTCGATCAGGGGATAGGTTCCAGGTCGGCAGCCTGGGCTAGCAGGGTGGATGTCGTTGAGCTTCTGTTTATGTTTCATCCGTAGTCGAATGTTGATCTTGTATATGGTGTTGATGTATTCTTGTGGCATTTGTGCCTTATGTATGTATCCCCACTATTATGTAATGTTGATGTAATGATATCCACCTTGCAAAAGTGTTCCAATATGCGGGTCTATCCTTGGTGGGACCGTCGAGTTCCTTTTGGATAGGGTTGCATATTGGGCGTGACAAGTTGGTACCAGAGCCTCGACCGACCTTAGGAGCCCCCCTTGATTGATCGTGTAGTTTTGGTCGATGTTGAGTCTAGAAGAAAACTGTTTTCTGAGTCTAGTTTTATCGGAGAGTAGGAATTCTTTTTACTCCTCAGCCCCTTCGTCACTCTGGTGAGAAATCTTGACGTAGGTGTTTTGAACTACTCCTCTTCTCGTTCAAAATTTTTCTTTAGGATCACGCAGTTGGTTTTCCAATCGTTGTTCCTCAGCTCTTTGCATCCGGTGCATTTCTCGTCAAGTTGACTCGACCCTATCCATTGTTGGAAGTTCAATTCTCAGTTGTTTTCTTTTCCCACCCGCCCTCCCTTCTTCTTCTCGGAACCGGAGTCCGTAATCGAGTATCCATCCTACTCGTGTGAAGTTTTTGTTCTCTCTCTTCAATGATTTCAACCGGTATTTTCTCTTCAAGATATTCGTCGGTTTCCCCTTCCAAGTTGTCTTTGTTTTCCCGCCCTCCCACCCTATTATTCCCGGAGTTCGAGTTTCTTCCGACCATCAATTCCATTCGTGTGGAGCCTCTTCAGTCTTCCCTCAATTATTTCAACCGGTGGTTTCTCGTCTAGTTCGTCATTCTTCACCTCTTTCTTTTCCGGTGGATTCAATTCAAGTTTTTCGAGTTGATCACATTCTTTTCCTTGGTTAAAGTGTTTTCCCTGCTTGTTCGCCTCTCGCCAGTTTATCATTCCGGAGTTCGGAGGACATCTCAGGAGATTCGCCTGTGTTCGAATTAATTCGAGGTTGTCACCTCATTCAAATATTTCAGTTCTTTCGGTGCATCATTTCTCATTCAACAATCTTTTCCAACGGTGTTTCTTTTCAATGGGCCCTAACCCACGTGTCTTTTCGTGATCTTACCTGACTCTTCTAATTCCCCCGGAGTTATTCTCAATTCTTTTCAAGTTGTGACGTAAGAATGGATTCCATCAGTCACATGCCTTCTCCAAGATCGCTTTCTAATTCTTTTCAACTTTGGGTCAACCCTTCCTCTTTTCATTCTACCGGAGTACCTAAGTTATTTTAGGTGGTGTTTCTCGTCATCACTTGAAGATCGAAGAAGAGTTCCTCTTAAATCTTGTCTGTTCTCCCGGAGGTTCATGGTGCTAGCTCGATGTTATCCTATCTAATTGTTTCCAATCATGCAAATTCTGCTCATCCATCCGGAGTATTTCAGAAGTTGATTTATATTTCGTTTCACCGGAGGCCATCGTTCCAGAAGAATTCTTCGTCCTCACATTTCAGCTACCGTTATCCGATTATCCCGGTGCATCTGTCAAGTGTTCTTTAAGCAGCTCATGATCTCTTTGTTCTTTTGCATCTAAATCCCCTCTAGCATATTTGTTCTTCTAATTTTTCCCGGCGATTCTTCCATCAGTCATTTTCGAATTCTTACGGTGGTTCGCTCAAGATTCTTTTCCTTCACTATCATTTTAATTCATTCGTTCTTTTCAATCCTACCGGTGGTTCATGAAGACCTCCTCAAGTTTGCGATATGTCACTTCTCAATCCTTTTCATCAAGAATAAGTATTATGACAAATCCATTGCTTCTCATCAATTTAATTGGTGGAGGATAAGAATAACATAATTCTTATTCTCATTTCATCGTGGTCAAGTGATTAATCTTTTTCTTCGGAGTTTGTTCTTGATGAATAAATTCTAGTTCCAAGTGTTTTCATCTATTCTTTTCCGGAGTTCAAATTTCCTCGGCCATTTCGTCGGAACATCCATCTAAATCATCGCAAGGCTCATCTTATTCTTTTTCCTTCATTCTATCTCATCATCCTTTTTGTCACCGGAGTTCTTCATGGTGGTTCTTCATGATTTAATTCATTCTGCAAGAGTTCATCTATGTTCTTTTGGAGGAGCTCAAGTATCTTTCTTCTTGCATATCAAAGTGCAATTAATTCTTCGTATTCTTTTGAAGTGGAGTTTTGCATTTCTTCGTTCTTCTAAGCTATCCAATCATTTCAATTTGTGGTCGGTTATCACCTTATAATTTTAAGATGTTTTTCATAAGTCCACAACAATCTTATTCTTTCGTTGTTGATTTTCTCAACAACTTCAGTTCAAACCCTCCTTCTAAATTCTTTTCATTCCATTCTTCAATTCTTCCGGAGGCATTGTGTTGTTCATCTCGTCAAGTTTCATCCCATCTTGTGAAGTTCAGATTCTATTCCTTCCATGTTTCAGCCGGAGTGCTACCTAAATCGTTTCAGTCTTATTCGTTTCTTTTCTCATTCTAACCACTCCGGTTAGAACGAGTGGTTTCATAGTCTATCTGATTCCGTGTGCTTTCGATTCTCGTCATTCTCGTCGTTCCCCTCGCCTTCTCTAGTTCTCTCGATTCTTTGCTTCTTCTCTTGAGTTCTTGTTTCACCTCATACCTTTTTCCCTTCCATCTCGGTCCTAAGATCTCGGGACGAGATCTCTTGTTAGTGGAGGAGTGTTGTAACGCCCCGGATTCGATGCGCCAGGTGCCTGCCAGTTATTCGCCGTTGTTGCCATGTCATTTGCTTGCGTGTTGCATTTTTCCATGTCATCATCTGCATTTCATCTGCATGTTTTCAAAATTTGCATCCATTCGGGTTCCGCCGGTTCTCTCCGTTGTCCGTTCCGAGTCTGGACACACTAGCACGCGCCCGCTGCACCTCCAAATATTATTTTTAGTGGCATAAAATGTTCTCGAATGGGTTGCAACTTGTCGTGCGGTCTTATTATAGTGTAGACAGACCGCCGCCAAGTTTCGTCGCATTCGAGTCCATTTGTTAGCCCAACTGTTAAATGTATGGCGGCACTGTTCTTTGGTTTATTAAATCGGACGTTTGGTCTCCGAAATTGTTGCCGGGCTGCCCTTCTCTTCTCTCTTCTCAGCCCAAGGCCTCTCTTCACAGCCCACACCCACTCTAATCCAGCCCACTAAACCCTCCTCCGATCCGGAGCCATCCGATGGCGATCCGAGGCTCCGAAACGCCCCAAAACCCTCCTAACCCTAGAACCTACCTTATTTAAACCCCTCCCATGCCATTTTGGGCAGGCCCTAGCCTCCCCTAACCCCCAGCCGCAACTTCCCCTTCCTCCTCGGGATCTCCGCCACCTCCCACCTCCGTTTCCGCGCCACCCGCTCCCTCCTCGCCACTTGGCGCCGCCACATCGTATCCCCGCCGCCAAGAGCCGTGCTCCCATTGGTCTGCGCCGCCTCCTAGCCGCCTGGAGCCAACCAGGGGCGGCCACCTGCCCTCCCACGCCTTCCCCCCGCGCCGGGCCCTCCAGTTCGCAGCCGCCCCCGCCTGGGCCCGATCTGGCCGAGGAGCCCGCCCGCCAGCGCCTCGGCGCCCGACCCCGCCGCCGATGACCGTCCTCGTCGCCCGTCCCGCCAGGCCAGCACGGACCGCCGCCGCCGTCTCCACAGCGCCGGCCGGCTCCCCGAGCTCCGCCGCCACAGCCGCGCCTCGCCGCCCTCTCACTCCTCACCGCCGCTCTCTCCCCTAACCTCTCTCTCCCTCTCTGCGGCGAGGAACGCTGTCGCCTCGCCTTCACGGATCGATCGGAAGCCACGGATCCGGCCCCCTCGACCTAGCCGCCGCCCGTTGTCGCCGCCTGCCATCGCCGTTCGCCCGCGCGCGCGTTGTCTCCGCCTCGGCAGAGCAGCGTCCGCTCGGGCCCCATGGCCCAGCCAGCTCCGCAGCCCAGCGCGCCGACCCACTTCTTCCCCGCCGACCTGGGCCCTGGCCCAGCAAGGTGAGCCCGGATCTAGCCCTAACTCTTGCCCTGGGCGCCTCATAGCTATCGCGCGCCTGCTCTGTTTTTTTTCCCTTGAAAGTTGACTAAGTCCCGAAATATTTGCACATTATCATGCCATATCTCTGCATCCGTAGCTCCGTTTCGTGCGTGTAATATGTCAAATTGTTCGCCTCGACGAGTACATCATTTCATCTCATTGCATCATTTACATTTGAGCTCATCTTGATGCCCGAACTGCTGTTAGAACAGGGCTATGTGTGTTAGTTTCAGATTCTTATCAGAACATGCACTTTTGTCATTTTTGTCATGATTGATGTGTGCATCCTATGAGGTTGAGTCCTACATGTTTTTTGTAATATGCCATGTCATATTTACAGGGGTGTATGCCACGTATTTTTTTGATCTCTGTGGTGACTAGCACAAGCATGCAAACTAGGCTTCATGATGTTGCTGATTTCAGCCCCTGTTTTGCTGATATTTTTATGCTATGTAAACTTGATGCTACCGAGAGATCCATGCTTATTTTGAGATACTTCAATGAGGATGTTTTGAACATATGGTTATTCTCTATCCATCCATGCCCTTGTTTGCAATTATGGAGTGCCATAGCTTGAGTCAATCGAGCTCTACTTTTGCTATAAAATGTTCCTGGCAGATTGTTTACATGTTGTTCAATTTTGCCAAGGTTGTTGTAGTTGATCCTTGCATGTTATGTTGTTGTTCTTACCATGTATAGCTTCTATGCCATGTCTAGTTGCTGGGTATATGCTTAGTTTGTCATGCAATGCCTCGTAGTGAGTGCATCGAGCTCGTTAACATGCCTACTTGTTATCTGTTTATGCCATGCTCCAGTGTTGCACTAAGTCTGAATCTGTTTATGTTTTTGCTATATTCACATGCTTGCCACTGTATTTTCTGATCCTTTTTGGCTCATGGTCACTAAAGGAATTTTGTTCTATGCAATTAGTAGATTCATGCCATGCCTTTGTTTGCCATGTTAAGTTCCTGTAACATGTTGTTTGATAGCTCTAAACATTGCAACCTGATGTTATTTCTGCAAAGTCTGAAACTGTTATTATTTGTAATCTTGCCATGTCCTTTTGAGCATGTTCTAGTAATTTCTGGAGATAGCTCAGTGTTCATGTTTTGTCGTGCTTTACCTGTACATCACGTCCATGCCTTTTGTTATTATGTTAAGATGCTGTAGCATAGTGTTTTGATGCTAGCAATATGCCTAGTTGCGGTTTTGGACAGATTGTTGCTATAACTTGTTTCATGTGTATGTGTTGATCCGTTGCTCCGTTTTGGGTGTGCTCTATATGAAATTTGATTGATTTTGCATGTAGTTTCATATTACCATGTTACATCCATGTTTTGAGGTGTTTGCTTAATGTTTGTATGCATTTTGCATCAATGCCATGCTTAACTTGTTTTGCTCATATCTTCTAGGCCATAGCTCCGAATCTAATGAACTTTATATGTAACTTGACTAGAATTTCGTGTAGATCATCGTGGTGCATATTAATTTGCTGTTTAACAACTTGAACATAAGGTTAATTCAGATCTGGACCAATTTCGAAATTTGCATATGAGGACTTACCGGAATTGTTCTATGTTGTTTCCGGCCTCATTTAAACTTGCTTTGATGTGTTGCTCTTGTTTGCCTCATCTCTTGCCATGAGTAGCCTCATCTAGCCTTGTCATGCATCATGCTTGTTGTGCATCATGTCTTGTTCAGGTGTGGTGTGTTTACTATGTTGTGTGCTTCTTCTTGTTAGTTCCTGTTGCGTTGCGATCGTGAGGATTCGTTCGTCTACGCTTGGTTCGGCTTCATCCGTTCGTCTTCTTCATGGACTCGTTCTTCTTCCTTGCAGGATTTCAGGCAAGATGACCGCTACCCTGGATCTCACTACTATCATTGCTATGCTAGTTGCTTTGTTCTATCACTTGCTCCTCAAGCCTCCCAAATTGCCATGTCAGCCTCTAACCTTTTGCACCCTTCCTAGCAAACCGTTGTTTGGCTATGTTACCGCTTTGCCCAGCCCCTCTTATAGCGTTGTTAGTTGCAGGTGAAGATGAAGTTTGTTCCTTGTTGGAACATGGAGATGTTGTTCCTTGTTGGAACATGTTTACTTGTTGGGATATCACAATATACCTTATGTTATTAATGCATCTATATACTTGGTAAAGGGTGGAAGGCTCGGCCTTATGCCTGGTGTTTTGTTCCACTCTTGCCGCCCTAGTTTCCGTCATATCGGTGTTATGTTCCCGGATTTTGCGTCCCTAACGCGGTCGGGTGATTTATGGGACCCCCTTGACAGTTCGCTTTGAATAAGACTCCTCCAGCAAGGCCCAACATTGGTTTTACCATTTGCCTCACCTATGCCCTTTTTCCCTTGGGTTTCCGGAGCCCAAGGGTCATCTTTATTTTAGCCCCCCCGGGCCAGTGCTTCTCTAAGTGCTGGTTCGAACCGAGCCGCGTGCGGGGCCACCACGGGGAAACTCGAGGCTTGGTTTTACTCGTAGCCTGTCTCATCCGGTGTTGCCCTGAGAACGAGATATGTGCAGCTCCTATCGGGATTGTCGGCGCATCGGGCGGTCTTGCTGGTCTTGTTTTATTGCTGTCGAAATGTCTTGTAGCCGGGATTCCGAGACTGATCGGGTCTTCCCGGGGAGAAGGAATATCCTTCGTTGATCGCGAGAGCTTATCATGGGCTAAGTTGGGACACCCCTGCAGGGTATAAACTTTTGAGAGCCGTGCCCGCGGTTATGTGGCAGATGGGAATTTGTTAATATCCGGTTGTAGTAAACTTGAAGCAAACTCTTCTAAAATACACCAACGATTATGCGTATCGTGAGTGTCGCTTTTCGGGGTTGATCGAGAGGAGAACACGGTTTCAGGGTTATGTCTGACGTAAGTAGGAGTTCAGGATCACTTCTTGATCATTACTAGTTGACGACCGTTCTTTGTTGCTCTTCTCGCTCTCATTCGCGTATGTTAGCCACCATATCATGCTTAGTCGCTGCTGCAGCCTCACCACTTTACCCCTTCCTTCCCTTTAAGCCTTGCTAGTCTTGATACCCATGGTAATGGGATTGCTGAGTCCTCGTGGCTCACAGATTACTACACCACCAGTTGCAGGTATAGGTTCCGCGATGATCATGACGCGAGAGCGATGCTTGCTTGTCTTGAGTTCTTCTTCTGCTTCTTCTTCGATCAGGGGATAGGTTCCAAGTCGGCAACCTGGGCTAGCAGGGTGGATGTCGTTGAGCTTCTGTTTATGTTTCATCCGTAGTCGGATGTTGATCTTGTATATGATGTTGATGTATTCTTGTGGCATTTGTGCCTTATGTATGTATCCCCACTATTATGTAATGTTGATGTAATGATATCCACCTTCCAAAAGCGTTCCAATATGCGGGTCTATCCTTGGTGGGACCGTCGAGTTCCTTTTGGATAGGGTCGCATATTGGGCGTGACAATGCGTTACTCTATTCTTATGAACTTAATACTCTAGATGCATGCTGGATAGCGGTCGATGTGTGGAGTGATAGTAGTAGATGCAGGCAAGAGTCGGTCTACTTGTCACGGACGTGATGCCTATATACATGATCATGCCTAGATATTCTCACAATTATGCACTTTTCTGTCAATTGCTCGACAGTAATTTGTTCACCCACCGTAATACTTATGCTATCTTGAGAGAAGCCACTAGTGAAACCTATGGCCCCAGGGTCTATTTTCCATCATATTAATCTCCCGTCAACTAGCTATTTCTATTCCGTTTATTTTTCTTTCTTTACTTTTAGTCTTCATCATAAAAATACCAAAAATATTATCATATCATCTCTATCAAATCTCACTTTTGCAAGTGGCCGTGAAGGGATTGACAACCCCTTTATCACATTGGTTGCAAGGTTCTTATTTGTTTGTGTAGGTACGAGAGACTTGCGTGTGGCCTCCTACTATATTGATACCTTGGTTCTCAAAAACTGAGGGAAATACTTACGCTACTTTGCTGCATCACCCTTTCCTCTTAAAGGGAAAATCAACGCAAGCTCAAGAGGTAGCATACCACTATTGGGGAACATAGTAATTTTAGAAAATTTCCTACGCACACGCAAGATCATGGTGATGCATAGCAACGAGAGGGGAGAGTGTTGTCCACGTACCCTCGTAGACCGAAAGCGGTAATGTTATGACAACGCGGTTGATGTAGACGTACGTCTTCATGATCGACCGATCCTAGTACCGAAAGTACGGCGCCTCCGCGATCTGCACACGTTCGGCTCAGTGACGTCCCACGAACTCATGATCCAGCAGAGCATCGAGGGAGAGCTTTGTCAGCGCGACGGTGTGATGACGGTGATGATGAAGCTACTGGCGTAGGGCTTTGCCTAAGCACTACGACGATATGACCGAGGTGGATTATGGTGGAGGGGGGCACCGCACACAGCTAAGAGATCAATGATCGACTTGTGTCTCTATAGGGTGCCCCCTGGCCATGTATATAAAGGATGGAGGAAGGAGGAGGCCGACCCTCATAGGGCGCGCCCAAAGTGTGGAGTCCTACTAGGACTCCCTAGTCCTAGTAGGATTCCACCTCCCACATGGAATAGGAAAAAGGGAAGGGAGAAGGAGAAGGAAGGAAGGGGGCGCTGATGAAGTCATGTACCTAGGGTAGGGTCATGGACCTGCCCAAAGGTACCCTCCCCAAGGACACTCGCGAAAGAAGCTGCCTTCCAGTAGACCTGGTAGGCTTCCACTCGACAGAATCCGAGACACTCGACCAAGAAGGCTCACTCGACCATCAGGTGCTCAGGAATCACTCTGTATCAAAACAGTCTGTAATTAAGTAGTCTTTATGGTCATGATGACACTTTATGTCCGGCGCAACCAAGAACGCCTGTGTCTTAACGCATTTTAAACCCTCTCGCTTTCGTGGGCTGGCTGGGGTCTGGCGCACTCTATATAAGCCACCCCTCCACAGGCGTAAGGGTTCGCACTCACAATACACATACGCATATAATCCAATCGACCGCCTCTGGCTCCAAGGCGTGGGCTGTTACTTCCTCCGAGAAGGGCCTGAACTCGTAATTCCCTTGCGTATACAACTACTCCATAGCTAGGATCTTGCCTCTCCATTCCTACCCCCAATCTCTTGTCCGGACATAGAACCATGATAGTTGGCGCCCACCGTGGGGCGGTGTTCTAGCGATTTGTTGGAGAAGTTGGGATTCTTTCGATCTCCTACATCATGGTTTCTGTGGAGTTCGGTCGAGGGCGCGAGATCCGTCTCGGTGCGCTCACGTTAAATCGCCCGACGACTCCGCTTTGGCTTCGGGAGGCTCCACTCGGCGTGGCGTGCTCCCGTCCGCGAGGGGACGACTTTCAGCGTGTCCGCGGCGTCCTCCTGCGGCAACCGTCGACCCAGTATGGGTCGGCTCCTGTGCCGTCCTCGCTCCCAGTCTCCCGCCGGCGCAAGCGTTCCGGTCGGTCGAGGCTTCAGCGGTGGGTGAGGCATGCGGTGGCTCGCCAGTCGGCCACCCCCCAAGTCGCGGCGATCGAGCCCGACGAATCTCTCTACGGCCTGTTCGACTGGCTCCGCAGAGACTACGTCCGAGTGCGATAGCAGTGACCTGGCGGCAGAGGTTCTGATGGTCGGTGGACCATGCAGTCCCCCCGGATTCCCCCGCACCAATGGAGGTGACGGTGGAGGCGATCCGGAGCAAGCCCATGAAGAGTACCTGCCCGAGCCCCTCACTTCGCTTCAGAGGGAGGAGCTTCGCCGTCGGAACATGGATGCGCTTCACACTCCTATCGTTGGAGAAACCCCCGAGGCTCGTGCCTTGGAGGATGCACGCTTGGCCAACCTGGCTGAGCGCACTCGACTGGAGAACCTTCAGCGAGTACTCGACGAGCGCGCGCGACCAAGGGTTCCAGAATCCAGTCGACGTCAGCTCTTCCAACCACCAACTTAGGTATATCGAACTCCGATTCAGAATTTAGCAGCTGCCGCCAGATAGCGAGTCAATTCAGCCTTCCCAATCGAGGCGGGTAGAGGTTGCTACAAATCGAGATCTGCTCCGGGCGGCGGGAGACCAAAACTCAGTCGATCACGATCAAGGAACAGGATTCACAGCCGATCCGTCGCTGCGAACTCAGTCCAATGGCCCATAGTCCGAGATCGCCCCCGAGGCGTGAGGAACGTGGGGGCCGGCGTGATGATCAGTACAAGAGCCGCGAGCAATATGAGCACCGATTCTATCGCAATGATCGACGTCGAGTGCACACTCCTCCCTCAAGGGGTGGATCATACGCTCCTCGGCAGCAGGACGACGACGCCAAAGACAAAGGTGTTGGGCGAAGAGTTCCACGACCCTGGGAACCAGGCTTTGATGCGAGATCTATTATCGCTCAAGGTTTGGTCGACAGAACAGAGCTGACCGAGAAGGCCATGACGGAGATGTTCCTCCAAGCAGCAGAGTTCATGTCTCGGGGCGAGTGTTTCAGCAGAGCCATCGAGCTGCGGTGATTCCTCCCAACTTCAGGTTGGCGATCGAGTCGATAAGTTCATTTGGCGAATCCAAGCCTGGCACTTGGCTTGAAGATTACCGAGTGGCTGTTCAGATCGGCGGTGGCAACGATGAGGTAGCCATGAAGCATTTGCCTCTTATGTTCGAGGGTTCAGCCAGAGCGTGGTTGAATCAGTTAGCACCCAGCAGTATGTACACTTGGGAAGATCTTGCCCGAGTGTTTGTCAGGACATTTGAAGGGACTTGCAAGCGACCAGCAGGGTTGACGGAGTTGCAGTCGTGTGTGCAGAAGTCGAGTGAAACTTTGAGAGATTATATCCAGAGGTGGATCACTTTGCACCACACAGTTGAGAATGTATCTAATCACCAGGCAGTTTGTGCCTTCAAAGAAGGTGTCAAGAACAGAGAGTTGACTTTGAAATTCGTTCAAACCGGAGATATGACCCTGAGTCGGATGATGGAGATTGCCACCAAGTATGCAAATGGTGAAGAAGATGATCGACTCCGGAGTGGTAAATACAAATCGGCCGCTAATGAGGCCGGCGGAGGAAATTCCAGTAGGAAGCAGAAGTGCAAAGCCGAGCCAGCTGCTCCCGGAGAGGCCTTGGCTGTGACCCCAGTGAAAGTTCAAGGGGAAACCCAAGGGTCCTTGGAACCCCAAGAAGGTGAAAGACCAGGATGGAAATGACGTGTTGGATTTGCCATGTCACATTCACACGAAGAAAGATGAAGAGGGTAAACTCATTTACCCGAAACATACCACTCGACAGTGTCGGCTCTTGATTCAGCAGTTCCAAGGGAAACAGCCCAAGGATAAAGATAAGGAGATGATAAAGTTGAGGACAAAGATGACAGCGATGATGGATATCCCGTGTCAATTCCACCACGATGATTTTTGCCGACGCCGAAGCAAAAGTCGATTGAAGGTTATCAATCGGGAAGTGAACATGGTCGCTTCGGCGACGCCTAACTATCTGAAATGGTCCCAGACCGCCATCACATTCGACAAGTCCGATCACCCGACGCACATTGCTACCCCTGGGAGGCAAGCGTTGGTGGTCGAACCAGTCATCGAAGGCACTCGACTGACCAAAGTTCTGATGTATGGTGGTAGTGGCTTGAACATATTGTACGCAGAGACGTTGAAAGGGATGGGCATTCCGATGTCCGACTCGAGACCGAGAATATGAGCTTCCACGGAGTCATTCCTCGAAAGAAGGCTGAGTCACTCGCCAAATTGCTCTTGATGTAGTTTTGGTGATTCAAAGCATTTCGAAAGAAAAGTTGACCTTTGAGGTCGTGGATTTCAGAGCGCTTATCACGCTATTGCGGAAGGCCGCATATGCACGTTCATGGCCCGACCATGTTACGTGTATCTTAAATCGAAGATGCCTGGCCCCAAGGCGTGATCACTTATTACGGGCAATAGGAAGAAGGCGGAAGAGTGCTTCCGTAAGGGCTCTAAGATCGCCGATGCTCGGGCTAGCGATGGTAGAGTTACAAGAGTATCAGAAAACTGCAGATCCGAGTGATTTGTTGCGAGCTAAAAAGCCCGCTACGGAGTCAGCATTCCAGTCGTCCGGCGGGACGAAACAGGTTCACATTCACCCGACTGATCCCAATGCTTCTCCGACCAACATTTCAACAACACTCGACTCAAAATAGGAAGAAGCGCTCATCCAGTTCCTCCGTGAGAACTGGGACATCTTTGCATGGAAGCCTGCTGACATGCCGGGTGTTCCCAGGGGGCTGGCTGAGCACCGCCTACGAGTCGATCCAAATTCAAACTGGTTAAAGAACATCTTCGACGGTCCATCATCAAGAAGAGAAAGGCCATTGGTGAAGAGGTGGCTCGGCTCTTAGTGGCAGAGTTCATCCGAGAGATCTACCACTCCGAGTTGCTCGCCAATGTCGTCATGGTCCCCAAGAAGGACAAGTCGTTGCGCATGTGCATCGATTTCGAGCATATCAATCGGGCTTGCCCGAAAGATCATTTCCCTCTTCCTCGCATTGACCAAATAGTCGACTCAACTGCGGGATGTGAGAGGTTGTCTTTTTTAGACGCATATTCCGGGTACCATCAGATCCGTCTGTATGGACCCGATGAGATTAAAACAGCGTTCATCACTCCATTCGGGTGCTTCTGTTATGTCACCATGCCATTCGGTCTCAAGAATGCTGGATCCACATTCATGAGGATGATTCAAAAGTGTTTTCTCACTCAAATCAGTCGGAATGTGGAAGCGTACATGGATGATATAGTGGTCAAGTCACGAAAGGGTTCCGACCTGTTGACTGACCTTGCTGAAACATTTGCCGATCTCAGGAGGTATGATATCAAGCTTAACCCATCAAAGTGCACATTTGGAGTTCCTGGTGAAAAGTTACTCGGTTTTCTCGTTTCTGAGCGGGGAATCGATGTTAACCCCGAAAAGGTTGGCACTATACTCCGAATGAAGCGCCCTGTGCGTGTGCACGATGTCCAGAAGCTTACTGGATGCTTGGCCGCTTTAAGTCGATTCATCTCTCGTCTCGGTGAAAATGCATTGCCTCTTTACCGAATGATGAAGAAGTCAGACAAGTTTGAGTGAACTCCAGAAGCTGATGCAGCGCTTGCAGAGCTAAAAGCTCTGCTCTCCACCCAGCCGGTGCTTGCTGCTCCTATCAGCAAAGAACCTTTGTTGCTTTACATTGCAGCCACTGGACAAGTCGTCAGTAACGTACTTACGGTCGAGCGGGAAGAAGAAGGAAAAGCCTTCAAAGTTCAACGCCCAGTTTATTATCTTTACGAAGTGACCCCATCAAAGCAAAGATACCCTCACTATCGTAAGCTTGTTTATGGGATTTATATGACCACAAAGAAGGTTTCTCATTATTTCTCGATCATTCCATTACGATTAAACCGACGCCCATTGTCGGAAATTCTTCATAACAGAGATGCAACTGGTCGAGTGGCTAAATGGGCGATTGAACTCCTTCCCCTTGATATCAAATTTGAGGCAAAGAATGCCCTCAAGTCCCAAGCAATAGCAGACTTCCTCGCCGAGTGGACTGAACAACAGCTTCCGACTCAAGTTCACTCAGAGCATTGGACTATGTTTTTCGATGGTTCCAAGATGCTAAACGGTTCTGGTGCGGGGGTTGTGTTGGTTTCCCCCCGAGGAGATAAGCTCAAATATGTTCTCCAGATTCACTTTGATTCTTCCAACAACCAAGCGGAATATGAAGCAGTCCTGTATGAGTTGCGTATGGCCATTTCACTCGGCGTCCGTCACCTTATGGTCTACGGCGACTCGGATTTGGTTGTTAATCAAGTGATGAAGGAGTGGGATGTCAGAAGCCCAGCTATGACAGGTTACTGTAATGCAGTGAGAAAGCTGGAGAAGAAATTCGAGGGGTTAGAGCTTCATCATATACCCCGACTGAAAAATCAAGCTGCAGATGATTTGGCAAAGATAGGGTCCAAGAGGGAAGCCATTCCCAGTAATGTATTTTTGGAGCACATTCATGCACCGTCAGTGCAGGAGGATCCTTTCACAGAAGAAGCCCCGCAGCAAAAGAGTGCCAATGATCCGATTGAAGTTGAGGTCCCAGCCGTGGTCGACCTGATTATGGAAGTTGTGGTCATCACTCCCGATCGACAAAGGCCGTTACATCGCATATATCCTAAGGAAAGAGCTCCCAGAGAATGAAGGAGAGGCTCGACAGATCGTCCGTCGATCCAAGGCCTTTACAGTGATCAAGGGACAGTTGTACAGAGAAAGCGCGACTGGAGTCGGCCAGAAGTATGTCACGCCAGAAGAAGGTCAGATAATTCTTGAGGATATCCACTCGGGGACCTGTGGCCATCATGCGTCCTCTCGGACTATTGTGGCTAAAGCATACCAAGCGGGATTTTACTGGCCGAAAGCAAATTAAATGGCAAAAGAAATAGTCGACAAGTGTGAAGGGTGTCAGTTCTATTCCAACATGTCACACAAGCCCGCCTCAGCCTTGAAGACCATTCCACTCGTCTGGCCCTTCGCTGTTTGGGGATTAGACATGATTGGACCGCTGAGAACTGGCAGAAGCGGCTTCACTCATTTGCTAGTAGCAGTCGACAAGTTCACCAAGTGGATCGAAGCCAAGCCCATCAAGAACCTCGATGCATGCACTGCTATCAGTTTCATCAGAGAGTTGATATTCAGATATGGAGTTCTGCATAGCATCATCACCGACAATGGGTCAAACTTCGATAATGACAAGTTCAAAGCCTTCTCGCCTCGTGGCACGTGGGTCGACTATGCTTCAGTTGCTCATCCTCAGTCGAATGGACAAGCAGAGCGTGCAAACGGCCTCATTCTCAAAGGGCTGAAACCACGGCTGATGCGTGATCTCAAGCACGCAGCAGGAGCTTGGGTCGACGAACTTCCATCAGTTCTCTAGGGATTGAGGACCACTCCTAATCGATCGACTGGGAGAACTCCATTCTTCCTGGTCTATGAAACTGAAGCAGTTATGCCGAGTGACCTCCTTCACAATGCGCCTCGAGTCGAACTATACTCTGAAGAAGAAGCGGAACAAGCCCGGCAAGATGCGAATGACCTCTTGGAAGAGGAGAGGAGATGGCCCTGATCCGCCGACTATCTATCAGCAAGACTTGCGCCAATTCCATGCCGAAATGTGAAGAGTCGAGCCTTCCAAGAGGGAGATTTGGTCCTCCGAGTGGATCAACAGAAACCACACAAGCTCGCTCCCACTTGGGAAGGTCCCTTCATCGTCACAAGAGTTCTCCACAACGGAGCGTATCATCTCTACAACGTTGATCGCCAGATCGACGAGCCTCGAGCTTGGAATGCGGAGCTGCTCCGCTCCTTTTATACTTAAATACTCACTCGGTTGAGATGTAGTAAAAGTACTTTTGTAGTTTGTTTGTCTAAGACAAGAATGTTATAATTTTCCCAGTGATTGTTATTACTTTTTGTTGAAATTTCCCCCAGTGGGTGGCTTAGCTGCGAATCTGGTTCGCCTAAGTTTGTAAAAAAAAACCTTTCCGAGTGGCGAGCCAGTCTCCCACTCGGGGGCTTAGCTGCGAATCCGCTTCGCCTAAGTATTCAAAATCCTACCGAGTGGTGAGCGAGCCTGCCACTCGGGGGCTTAGCTGCAGTCCAAGTACTCGCCTAAGTATTCAAAATCCTATCGAGTGGTGAGCCAGCCTCCCACTCGGGGGCTTAGCTGCAGTCCAAGTACTCGCCTAAGTATTCAAAATCCTACCGAGTGGTGAGCCAGCCTCCCACTCGGGGGCTTAGCTGCAGTCCAAGTACCCGCCTAAGTATTCAAAATCTTACCGAGTGGAGAGCCAGCCTCCCACTCGGGGGCTTAGCAACAGCCCAAGGATTCGCCTAAACATTCAATATAATGAACGCTTCGCAAGGACAACGAGGTGCAGGTCGGCTGCTACCTTCTCCTTCATAGCTACACCATAAAAATCCTACCGAGTGGAGAGCAAACCTCCCACTCGGGGGCTTAGCTGCAGCCCAGTGCTTGCCTAAGTAATAGAAATCCTACCAAGTGGAGAGCGAACCTCCCACTCGGGGGCTTAGCTACAGCCCAGTGCTCACCTAAGTAATAAAATCCCTACCGAGTGTAGAGCAAACCTCCCACTCGGGGGCTTAGCTGCAGCCCAGTGCTCGCCTAAGTATTCAAAATCCTACCGAGTGGAGAGCAAACCTCCCACTCGGGGGGCTTAGCTGCAGCCCAGTGCTCGCCTAAGTGATAAAAATCCTACCGAGTGGAGAGCACACCTCCCGCTCGGAGGCTTAGCTGCAGTCCAGTACTCGCATAAGTAAGGAATTCATCCCAATCCACAAGGACGACGAGGTGCAGGTCGACTGCTACCTTCTCCTTCGGAGCTTCGCCACAAGTACAACGTACGGTCCATCCCAATCCGCAAGGACGATGAGGTGCAGGTCGACTGCTACCTTCTCCTTCGGAGCTTCGCCACAAGTACAACGTGCGGTCCATCCCAATCCGCAAGAACGACGAGGTCAGTCGCAGTCTGTGCTCCGTCTCTACCTGCAAGATAGATGAAGTACAAGTCGACTGGAGTTTCACCTCAAGGATACTACTTACAACAATGAAATATATTCCGAATGAAGAGCAAAGTTCTCTCGAAGGAAAATAAAGCATGTTCAAGGATAGATCAAGTTCGGATAAACGTCCTACGGATCCGAAAGTGCTTAGGCGTTAAGCCTGTTAAAGTTTGTCGGTTACAAAAACCACTTGGCATTCCGAGGCAAATTTAAGATGGGACTTAGAAGTTTTTTACTCCTCCGGTGGAGGACTGGAAGGTGCAACAAACTGGTCGAGGTCTATTCCATCGGCAATACGGGTAGCAGCAGCGATGAAGGTCTCCATGAAAGATCGGAAGTCGCATTTCCTGGTGTTGGCAACTTTGAGGGCGCCACTTGTCCTCTTGCACTTCCTTGCAAAGGACACGAACCGAGACGAGCAACATCAGCACCACACCGCGTAAGACTTTTCCATTCTTGCACTCGACTTGGAATCTCATTCACGAGTCATTAAGATTCAAGGTCATTCAAGCGTCCCGCTCCGCCGAGAGTTGAGTCGATCCGCGACACCGCAGCTTTCAATCGAGCAAGATAGTCCACCACGCTTAGCAACGCGAGACTCCAATGGAGCACATTCATAGCAGCTTCGTCCTTCACAGAGAGTTGATGGGGTCCAGCTGGTTTCCACTGACCGGTTTCTTCTTCAAGTTTTGACAGAATTCGAAAACACAGCTCAGACTCAAAACAACAATCATGCGATGAGCCGGTGATAGCAAGACAGTCGGATAAAAGAGATTACCTTCAAGCATGAGAAACAGCTTCTTGGCGAGCCCTCCAAGATAAACCTCTAGGTCATTTCGCTTCCCCGCCAGTTGGCCAGCCTTGTCAGACAGAGCAATCTTGTCGTTCTTCAGTCGACTAACTTCCTTGTTGGCCGCTTCAAGAGCGGCTTTCAGCTTGGCATTTTCATCTTCAATTTTGCCGACTGAGGCAAGTTTCTCTTCAGCGAGCTTTGTTTTCTCCAAAGCCGCCTTCTGTGCCTCTGCAAGGTCAAGGTCCTTCTTCTTCAGAGTCTCCTCCAGTTTATCTCAAAGCAACAATGAGAACAGAGTTGAGAATGAACAGAAAAACAAAGACAGTCGTCAAGTTCTCACCAGCCATACCTTTTGCTTCATCCTTCGCCTTCTGCAAATTCTCCTGAGCAAGCTTCAAGTCGAGGTTGAGCTGGATCTGTTTTTTCTCTAACTCAGTATAGCGAGCCACAAGCTCGCAAGATTTCTACAAAGAGTCAATCAACAAAAGACATCAAAGACAGATCACTTCCGAGTGACTAAGGAAAAATCGTAGCATTTCTAAGACTACAGTCGAATCAAAACATTCGACAGTAGTCTCGGGGAGTACACCCAGCGGGTGCACTCAGCGTGCACCCATTGGTTTTACCAATTTGGTTTGACCAGTCGACCAAAAGAGGCAAAGAGGTTATGATTCTAAAACCATGGCTAACTGTCAGCGGCCAGCCGCGGTAAAAATACAGTTCTTTGGACTATGGCCGACTGCCCGCAGTCCACCATAGTCTCGGGGACTACACCCAGTGAGTGCACTCAGCGTGCCCCCACCGTCTTTACGGTTCCATTCGACTTGGTCCGACCAGGCCGAGTGAAGAAGTTCAAAGTGTAAAGACTATAGTCGACTGCACGCAGTCCACCATAGTCTCGGGGACTACACCCAGTGGGTGCACTCAGCGTGCCCCCACAAAAACTCAATCGACACACCCACCCAGTGGGTGTACAGATACGGAAATCTAGAGAAAGAAGCAGTTTCAGGTAGCATGTCCTAACAGAGCAAGCAGTTTCAGGTAGCATATCCTAACAGAGCAAGCAACGATCGACTTACTTGGACATTGCTCTGGAGAGCTGAGCTAGCATCATAGGCCGCCTGGCTGGCCTCTCGGACTGCCTTCACTTGCTCCATCATGATCCCTGCCTGGCATATAGCCTCCTTAGCAGCACTCACTTGGTCTTCCGGGACGTGGTGTATAGCAAAAAGGGATGGTGGATCAGCAGTCGACGAAGTGGGTCGGGCACTTGTCAGCGGTACAGCAAAAGACACAGAAGCCCGAGCGGGGTTGCCTCCCTCGGAAACCAGCGTCTCAGGTATCGTCACAACTAGAGCAGCCTTGCCAGCAGGCACCCTCTTGTTCTTCCTCTTCCTCAACGGCGTTTCCTCGTCATCATCGGGGAGATCAATGACATGAGGTGGAACTACAAGAAAGATTCAAAAGTAAACATGGAAATCCAATCGACTAAAAGCGAAACTGCAGAGATCATATCAAGGTTGGAGGTGACGGCATCTTCCATTTCCTGATCTTCGTGCTTGGCTGAGGTCTCGGAGGTAGCAACACTGCAGATTTCAAGAATCGGCTGATCAGTCATCGAGTCGACCGAAAGTACACTCATGTTGAATAGGGAAATATGAGTTCTGCTGATTACCCGGAGATGGTGGGAATGACCATCCGCATCTTGGGCAGGGCCTTCGCCGGCTTCGACGACGTTGCTCGAGGTTGCTTCGGCGGTTTCTCAGTCGGCGCAGGGGAAGTTGTCCAAGGTCGCTTCATCGACTGCCCAGTGGGCGCCACAGCTTTACCGCGCTCGGCCGCCGGGTCATGCGTCGACTTGGACCTTCCTTCTGAGCGGGGAGGATCGACGTCTTCCTCCTCTTCCTCCTCCTCCTCCTCTTCACCAGAGCTGTCGTCCCCCTCATCCTCCTCGCCATTGGACTCCCATTCCTCCTGGCTTTCACCTCCGCTTCCTTCTTCTTCTTCGACTGGTTCCTGCGCCCCGTTGGGCATCAAGTACATCTCAGTGGTGGCCTAGAAGACAACAAAACAAGGTAAAAGTCAGTCGATGAATTTGCATCTAAACAGAATGAATGCAGCAAAATCACAGTCGGAGATAAGTGGTTATACCTTGTCTGGATCATAAGAATGGTCGAGTGGGGGAATCCTCCTAGCTCCGCGAGGATTTTCTTTGTTTCCTGTGATGGCAGTCATCCACTTCTACAGCGTGGCGTCATCGACCTCCTCTGGATGGACCCGAGTGGTATCATCCATACTGGAGTACATCCACATCGGATGGCCTCGTTATTGGAGTGGCTGAATACGCCGTCGGAGGAAAACTTCCAGAAGATCCATGCCGGTCACCCCGTCGCGAATAAGCTGGACTACGCATTCCATCAACAATTTTACTTGGGCCTTCTCCTCTGGTAGCACCTTCAGGGAAGATGGCTTGTTCACTCGACTCATGGAGAAAGGAGGGAGTCCAGTCGACTGCCCCGGTGTCGGCTGGTCTTGGCAATAGAACCAGGTCGACTGCCACCCTCTAACCGAGTTAGGGAGAGTCATAGCCGGAAAAGCGCTCTTCCCCCTCATCTGGACCCCGAGTCCCCCACACATCTGGATTACTTGGGTTCTCTCGTCATTCGGGTTCGTTTTCTTCACCGTCTGAGAGCGACAAGTGAATATATGCTTGAAGAGGCCCCAGTGCGGCCGACAACCCAAGAAGTTTTTGCACAACGACACGAAAGTAGCAAGATAGACAATGGAGTTGGGAGTGAAATGATGGAGTTGCGCTCCAAAAAAGTTCAGAAACCCCCGGAAGAAAGGATTCAGCGGCAGAGAAAATCCCCGATCTACGTGAGTGGCTAGGAGAACGCACTCACCCTCTTCAGGCTGCGGCTGCCACTCCGTTCCCGGAAGCCTCGCCGACCCATGGAGGATCAGTCCTTCGTTGGCCAGATCGTTGAGGTCCTTCTCGGTGATGGTCGAGCGTATCCAATCTCCTTGGACCCAACCTTGCGGCAGTTTGGACCGTGAAGAAGATCCGCCCCGACTGGGCGCTCTCCCCTTCGCCTTCGCCGCCGCCTTCTTCACCCGCTCCAAGGTTGCAGTCTTCTCCTTCACCATGGTTGCCGGCGAAGCAGGTACTGAGCTGCGGCGCTGGGCAGGCTAAGGGCGCAGCAGTATGATTTGGAGGCGGAGGAGGGAAGATTGGGGTCACACTGTTCAAAATACCCCGTCCGATGCCTTATATGAGGCCGCTTCCGAGTGGCTGACTGGTAGGCCCAGGCAATCCTGTCAAATCCCGCAACAGGCACGCGCACGATACGTGGCGAAAAAGGCGGCACGAAGATCGAGGCGCCATCGCCTTATCCCATCCGAAAAGCCGTAGTTTTCGCCGCTTCGCTTCCCAAAATTCAGATCTCGAAATCCGCCAACCGCGAGCAACTCGACAGACAGCAGATTTCCTCCGATCCGTCGCCGAAATCCTCAAGTTCACATAGTTCACTCGACAAATGTGAAGAATGGATCAAGGCGACTGAAAGAGAAGTTGACGCCATCACTAATAAGGTCGTTGATCCAGAGTAAGGCACACTCGCAACACAAAGAACAGATCGGAAAGATTATCAACTCCTTCCTCACTCAAACCTCGATCCATTCGGGGGCTAATGATGAAGTCATGTACCTAGGGTAGGGTCATGGACCTGCCCAAAGGTACCTTCCCCAAGGACACTCGCGAAAGAAGCTGCCTTCCAGTCGACCTGGTAGGCTTCCACTCGACAGAATCTGAGACACTCGACCAAGAAGGCTCACTCGACCATCAGGTGCTCAGGAATCACTCTGTATCCAAACGGTCTGTAATTAAGTAGTCTTTATGGTCATGATGACACTTTATGTCCGGCGTTACCGGTAACGCCAGGTCTTAACGCACCTTAAACCCTCTCACACGTGGGCTGGCTGGGTCCCGCACACTCTATATAAGCCACCCTCCACAAAGGCGTAAGGGTTCGCACTTCAGAACACATACGATATAATCCAATGACCGCCTCTGGGCTCCGAGACGAGGGGCTGTTACTTCCTCCGAGAAGGGCCTGAACTCGAAATCCCTTTGCGTATACAACTACTCCATAGCTAGGATCTTACCTCTCCATTCCTACCCCCCATTCTACTGTTAGACTTAGAACCACGACAGGCGCCCCCTTTCCCTAGTCCAATTCGGATCGGTCCATGGGGAAGGGGCGCGGCCACCCTTGAGGCCTTTCTCTCCTTTCCCGTATGGCCCATTAAGGCCCAATACGATTCAGAACTCTCTGGTACTCGAAAATACCGAATCACTCGGAACCTTTCCGATGTCCGAATATAGCCTTCCAATATATCGATCTTTACATCTCGACCATTTCAAGACTCCTCGTCATGTCCCCGATCTCATCTGGGACTCGGATCAAACTTCGGTCATCAAATCACATAACTCATAATACAAATCGTCACAGAACGTTAAGCGTGCGGACCATACATGTTCGAGAACTATGTAGACATGACCGAGACACATCTCCGGTCAATAACCAATAGAGGAACATGGATGCTCATATTGTTTCCTACATATTCTACGAAGATCTTTATCGGTCAAACCGCATAATTAACAACATACGTTGTTCCGTTTGTCATCGGTATGTTACTTGCCCGAGATTCGACCATCGGTATCTCCATACCTAGTTCAAACTCGTTACCGACAAGTCTCTTTACTCGTTTCGTAATGCATCATCCCGCAACTAACTCATTATTCACATTGTTTGCAAGGCTTATAGTGATGTGCATTACCGAGAGGGCCAAGAGATACCTCTCCGACAATCGGAGTGACAAATCTTAATCTTGATCTATGCCAACTCAACAAACGCCATCGGAGACACCTGTAGAGCACCTTTATAATCACCCAGTTACGTTGTGACGTCTGATAGCACACAACGTGTTCCTCCGGTATTCGGGGGTTGCATAATCTCATAGTCATAAGAACATGTATAAGTCATGAAGAAAGCAATAGCAACATACTAAACGGTCAAGTGCTAAGCTAACGGAATGGGTCAAGTCAATCACATAATTCTCTAATGATGTGATCCCGTTAATCAAATGACAACTCATGTCTATGGCTAGGAAACTTAACCATCTTTGATTCAACGAGCTAGTCAAGTAGAGCCATACTAGTGACACTCTATTTGTCTATGTATTCACACATGTACTAAGTTTCCGGTTAATACAATTCTAGCATGAATAATAAACATTTATCATGATATATGGAAATATATATAACAACTTTATTATTGCCTCTAGGGCATATTTCCTTCAGACTAAACTTCTTTCACAAGCAAAACATGATCACTCTTTGGGTGTTAATCACATAGCGATGTGAACTAGATTATTGACTCTAGTAAACCCTTTGGGTATTAGTCGCATGGAGATGTGAACTATTGGTGTTAAATCACATGACGATGTAAACTACATTATTGACTCTAGTGCAAGTGGGAGACTGAAGGAAATATGCCCTAGAGGCACTAATAAAGTTGTTATTTATATTTCCTTATATCATGATAAATGTTTATTATTCATGCTAGAATTATATTAACCGTAAACTTGATACATGTGTGGATACATAGACAAAACATAATGTCCCTAGTATGCCTCTACTTTACTAGCTCGTTAATCAAAGATGGTTAAGTTTCCTGACCATAGACATGTGTTATCATTTGATGAACAGGATCACATCATTAGAGAATGATGTGATGGACAATACCCATCTGTTAGCTTAGCATAATGATCGTTAAGTTTTATTGGTATTGCTTTCTTCATGAATTATACATGTTCCTCTGACTATGAGATTATGCAACTCCCGAATACCGGAGGAACACCTTGTGTGCTATCAAACGTCACAACGTAACTGGGTGATTATAAAGATGCTCTACAGTGTGTCTCCGAAGGTGTTTGTTGGTTGCCATAGATCAAGATTAGGATTTGTCACTCCGTGTATCGGAGAGGTATCTCTGGGCCCTCTCGGTAATGCACATCACTATAAGCCTGCAAGCAATGTGACTAATGAGTTAGTTACGAGATGATGCATTATGGAACGAGTAAAGAGACTCGCCGGTAACGAGATCGAACTAGGTATGAGGATACTGACGATCGAATCTCGGGCAAGTAACATACCGATGATAAAGGGAATAACGTATGTTGTTATGCGGTTTGAACGATAAAGATCTTCGTAGAATATGTATGAGCCAATATGAGCATCCAGGTTTCGCTATTGGTTATTGACCGGAGATGTGTGTTGGTCATTTCTACATAGTTCTCGAACCCGTAGGGTCCGCACGCTTGACGTTCGATGAAGATTTGTATTATGAGTTATGTGATTTGATGACCGAAGTTTGTTCAGAGTCTCGTATGAGATCACGGATATGACGAGGAGTCTCGAAATGGTCGAGGTAAAGATCGATATATTGGAAGGCTATATTCGGACATCGAAATGGTTCCCAGTGATTCGGGTATTTTTCGGAGTACAGGAGAGTTATGGGAATTCGCCGGGGAAGTTAATGGGCCTTATTGGGCTTTAGTGGAGAGAGGGAAGAAGGGCCACGACGTGGCGCGCGCCTCCCCCCATCCCAAACCAAATTGGACAAGGGGTGGGGGCGCCCCCCCCCTTCCTTCTCCCTCTCCCTCCTTTCGTTCTTTCCTACTCCGAAAAGGAAAGTGAATCCTACTAGGACTTGGGAGTCCTAGTAGGACTCCCTACACTTGGCACGTCCCTAGAAGGGTCGGCCTCTCTCCCTCCCTCTTTATATATATCGTAAGGCAGGGGGCACCCCAAAGGCACTCCAAGATTTGTCTTAGCTGCAGCGTGGTGCCCCTCCACAGTTACACACCTCGGTCATATCGTCGTAGTGCTTACGCGAAGCCCTACGCCGGTAACTTCATCATCACCATCACCACGCCGTCATGCTAACGGAACTCTCCCTCGTCCTCAACAGGATCAAGAGCTCGAGGGGCGTCATCGTGCTAAACGTGTGCTGAACACGGAGGTGTCGTACTTTCGGTACTTGGATCGGTGGTGAAGACGTTCGACTACATCAACCGCGTTACTAAACGCTTCCGCTTTCGATCTACGAGGGTATGTGGAAACACTCTCCCGTCTCGTTTCTATGCATCTCCTAGATAGATCTTGCGTGATCGTAGGTAAATTTTTGAAATACCGCATTCCACAACAAATGATACACCATCCAAGAGGTCGTGTCAAAGTATTGCGGCCACTAGAGCCAACTCATTGCATGGTGGCCTAGTGGCGCGCAAATCATCGAGCAAGTAAGTTGTTAATATGTTTACATCACTTGCCGGATATGCATTTTTGTGTAGATCATTTGTAGTCGGATATGGATAGTTTTGTAGCCGCATATGTATGCATTGTTGTGTAGATCATTTTTAGTCGGATATGCATAGTGTTGTAGCCGGATATGTATGCATTATTGTGTAGATCATTTGTAGCTGGATATACAAAATTTTGTAGCCGAATATGTATGCATTATTGTGTAGATCATTTGTAGTTGGATATACATAGTTTTGTAGCAACATTGCCACTCTTACACCTACACAAACTTGATTACCGATAAAGGTTCATAAAGATAAGAAGTCACGAATGATGACTGGACTTCGGCTGGGGATGATCTCTCAGAAGTGTAAGCCTTCAAACCACAAGGTCTTCACCATAGTACCAAGGAAAGACTCCAACTCCACCCAACAATAAAAAGCACCAAAATGCATCGACTAAAACTCAACAGATTTGGAAGATCAGTCGTGCATGGACACACACGTAAATTGTGCAACAAAAGTTGCATCGAACCTATAGAAAAAACAAAGTTTTGGCTTTGTGGCACTGCCTGGAAAAGCATGGCTACATTATGTACTGGAGGAGCTTAGGCCATATCTCCGGGGGACGAGAGAAATTGGGCTTGGCGGGCTAAAAATGCTTCATGGGCTAATTTATTGGATACTTAAGCCATTTACTAAGGGGTAATGAAGTAAAACATCATGGATTGGGGGGGCTGTTTGTCCTAGCCAAATCTCCGCCACCAGCAGTAGAGGAAGAATGAAATGAACTTTATTTTTAACGACACCGCACCCAACGTTAGTACGCTACCGTCGAGGATCATACAAATTATCTTGAAAGACGAATGAAACACACGTATGACAAGATTGACAGAATCGCAATTCTATTACATGATTCTACGCCTTTTACAATCTAAACTGACCTTATGATTCTATGATTTTGGTTAGTGTAATCTACGTAGGATTCTGATAGTTAAGATTCTACGCTTTGCGATCCTATCATTGGAGTTTCGCCCCGATTCAGAATCATGACTCTGACTACCTTCCGAAGAGCATGAGAGCCTCCACCACCACCACCACCACATAATGCCAAGGCGGCGGTTGGAGGCGAGGGGAACTAGATTTCGGCGCCAATTGCTTCTTCGTTCTCATGCTCTAGGGTTTCTCACTCGCGGATATTAGTCAATTGTCTCTGCCCGAGTCCAGTTGATTTGGTGACCAAATAAGTGGGGAGTAGTTCGCACATTGAGGGCTCTCCACCATTTTTCTGGAGAAAAAACCACTCTCTTTTTTTGCGACTGAAGAAACGCCATTCTTTTCTATACCCCTTATAGTGTGTGAATAACTTTGAAAGTTGGACGTTGGATGAAGCCAATTCGACGATACAAAGATGGCAAATCCGAGCACTACTAGCTGCTGGATATCATCTACATTCCACCAAATTCTGCCACATGTAGAATTTAGAAGACCCCATGGTTGAACTTAAGCATAATGCACAAACCTCAAAACACAAGCACTTCTCCTTTGTTCTAGAATCTTCCATATCTTAATTGCCCAAACTTTTTTTTTCAAAACGAATTGTCACTATTTGTTTTTACTTTATGCTTTACAATGCACAATTTCATGAATCTTAAAATAGATTTTTTATAAAACTAATTGATTTTGAACTAGATGAACTATAAGAATTCAACGAGCATCTACATCATGCATATATGACTCAAAGCTCACATGCTATAGTGTGTTATTTATTCATAATTTGGTTACCAAATCTTATGCGTGCAATGCACGTGTACCTTACTAGTGATCATAGTATATCCATGTTTTGATTTTCCTAATCCTAGAATGACACTGCTCGTACCAGGTTTTTAGAGAGAAACAAAAAACTTTTATATGGCAGTTCTATCTGCAACTATGCACGCACTAAACTGGCCTTTATCACGCACTACGGCACTAGTTGAGATTTTTTTTGCGACGAAGCACTAGTTAAGATTTTGTAGTAGGTTGCAAACAGCAGGATGTTTTCTCGATCCTAATGATTGAAATACGAGGATAATGCGAACAGTATATAGTAGGTACACTTTAAGTGGTGCATGCTCCATGGTAATTCGCACTTTTTAAACCAGCCGAGTCTTTGTTAAGCTGGCTTGTTGTAGCCAGCAGCAGGAGTACTAACCACCAGTATTACTTAGCTAAGCGTAAGCTTTGACAAATGCAACTGTCAACAAGGCACAAAAAGCGCGCTTCATCATGCATGATTAGACGGATAATGGCGGTGGTGCGTTAAGTAAACAACTGCCATGATTACTCATTACTAGTACGTAGTGGTGCACATGCCATCCTATAACTAACGATGCCATTAGCCATTAGTTGCATGGTCGTGGAACTAGGAAGCTAGTGTTAGTGTCTCATCGATCAGTCCATAAAGCCGGTGTCAAGATACACTAACTTAACCCGTCTGTTATGTCCTGCCTTATCTAACTAGTTGTACTACGTTATCCTCTCACCGTTCAATCTTGACTTCTCAACACGCATGTTTTATAATATTCCTCTAACTTTTTGTGTTTGAAAAGAATGTTGCTCTAACTTTACTACTGTAGTAGATTAACATTTGATTTCATACAGAATCCACAAGTACACATACAATACTAGCCGGTGGTCGATCTACAACCGGTTTGACACAAGCATTAACGAGTGGCGATCTACACACGGCTGACTAGTATTAGTTTTTACACAAAGGCAAAGTAAGAAACACACGGTCAATTAGTTCTTCACTACACACCTTGAGGGACACGTACGGTGGGTAACACGCCCTAGAGATGAGTGGAACCGAGAGAATATCACATGGAAACCAAATTTCATTGGAAACTGGTGAAAATCACATGAAAACTATGTTTTGAAATTTTAAAAAAATCTTAAAAAAAAAGAGATGTTAAGAGTATGATGTTCTATTACCATGTGAAATTCTCGTGTTCAAACACATTAGCATTTATGAGATAGAAAAAACCAGATCAGCATTAAATAGTGCCGAACAGTAAACGTCATTATTCATTGTTGAATTTATTCTTTTCATAGCTCGTGAATGGTAATGAATTTGAACTTAAAAAAATCGTAGCAATAGCACATCACCCTCTTAACATCCTGTATTTTTCTCATAATTTTTTTTGAAACTTTTAGATGTGGTTTTCACGAAGTTTTCTTTGAAACTTGGTTTTACTAGGATATTCTCTCGAGTGGAACCTTGATCGTGCATGCATGGAATCCGATACATGCGCAGTGGCGCACTGTTACGTGTTGAGAGATGCGGGGGCGCATGCAGATGCTAGTGGCCGCTGAGCTATCTCATAGCATCTCTTTAATTTCCGGCCCCCCTCTCGCGAGGGATGTCAACTTGCCATACAACCAAACATTCCGGGCCCTCTCCAGATCGAGATCAGAATTCTGATGCTAATTCTTTCTGGCACTCGGAGCGAAGGATCGAACGACGAGAGATCAATCCAGATGGCTGTATACTTGGTCAATCATTTCTTAAATCTTGTATTCTGGTACCCCTACAATATGAAGCAAGAATATGTTTTTTTAAGGTCAAAAAATACAATGTTATCTGTCCACCCAAGAATAAGTGATTAATTAGCTCTGTCTCGTTTTCCGGGGATGCTCTTTGGCACAATTCCAACGGCATAAACAAGTTGTCAGGAGGAAACGCATCATGCATCGGAATAATATATCTTTTCTCTTTTGGATTTGGATGGTGCGCGTTGTGTCAACTTGAGAGTAAAGTGGCTCTGAGTTCTGACAAAAAGATATTATATGCCTTCTCCTTTGCTTCCTTTTCTCAGACAGAAAGCTTTTGCAAAACTTGCATTCCTTTGGTGCAAGTCAGCTATATTCCCCCATTTTATTTCGTGGCAGAATTCTCTCACCGGTGCCGGGGGCAAGAAATGCAAAAGGCACCTGACCAGATGAGTATCGGTGAATTATTTATTATTTCAAAAAGGTATTACGGTTTATCTGAGGGCTTCTAGACGTACTTTGCATCTGATACTTAAGTCTAGGGCTTCAAATTACCTTCTCTTTCCGTATGTGTTTCCCCAAGCTTCCATTTTACCTGACACGCAACGTAATGGATACGTGAAGGTCTTGTAAACAGAAATAATCACGAGAAAAGGAGATCAAAACCAACGTGCACGCTAATACATCTAATATTACATAGATTTGACAATAAATGTTATTCCTCTCGTTCCAAAATATGTATTCTGATTGTATGGTTAGACTAGTTAGATCAAAACCAAAGTTGCCGACGTCGTAGCATACATCTCGTGGTTGAGTAATTGAGGAATTTCGCCAAAGAATAGACCTTGAACTACGGCGGGAAATATGGGAACATGGTTCGCGATCAGATAGAGACACCGTAGTAAATCGTACGTAGAGATGACAGCTTCCAGACCTAAATTAACCACTCGTAGCTCGTGCTGACCGTTGAGTATCAGGAAAGGAAAAGCACATGCCTAATTACCCGCCACAATAAAAAAATTTACCACCCTTCTGTAATTATTTTTTTGACATTCTACCACGCTGCTGTACGTTTTGTCATGCTTACCTCGTGCCCTTTATTTCAGACCACTGCTCTTGATCGGCTGGAGAAGGGTACCTCATTGTCTTTTCCCGGTTGTACTAGCGCGCTTTTGTACGTATATCGGCATCTGATCCGATAATACGTACAAGCGTGCGTGCAGCAGCGCTCGGCAGATAACACGTAAATTCTGTGGGCGTACTTAACCAGCTGCGGTTGACAGGAGCAGCCGAGCCTGCCGAATGATAACGGACGCAAATGCTGTCGGCGTAGTGGAACCCAGCTGATATATCAATCGGGCGTGGAGCGATGGCCTGATACGTCATGGTAACGTGGGGATTCCTTGCTCTAACCTGCCAGGCCCGCGCAACTGGTCTCGTGTGTCCCGTGCTATAATCGATACTTAGGCAAGACATGTAAATCCTCCACCGGACCACACTGTTGGGACTGCTGAAGCCATTTAACCCGGTCCTTGTGGGCGTCCTGGGAACGGGGTGGGCACCTAGACTTCTCTACTGGCGACCCATGCCGTGGCTCCACCAATGACCTGGTATGGCCCATTTACAGCAGCAACCACTCAAGACCCTCGCTAGGGGCCAAGCTTTGCGAGGCGGACGATGCAAAGATCTCCTCGGGGGCAGTCTTGTTAGGCGGGCTTCCGAGGAGCGGAGATATCAAGGCAAGGGGCACCTCGCGAGGTGTGCGTGACGTGATCCATGACGACCAAGGCCAGGCGGGTGCCAGCGAGCGCAGTGTACCAGTTTCCTCTTTGGTGCTAAAGAGGCAGGCGCGGGCGAGGAGTCCAGAGGCATCAGACAAAGGTTTTCATATCGGTGCAACGAGATCAAGACCAACAGGACGGCAAGATGTAGGTCACCAGGAGCCCACAGCAGCGTCACCACCAGAGCCTTTAGCAGGCGAAGATCACCTTTTATCAGGATAACTTGTACTAGTTGTCTCCCTTCAAAATTGGCCGTTGTGGGATCCCTTCCCGCCTAACATTTGGGAAGAGGACTAGCGCCTCTATAAATAGGACTAGTCACCATCATTCAGACCATCCTCACACTCACCAGCTCCCCGAGCTCAAGAACACCTCTCCTCAGGAGGCTGTTCATACCTTGTACTAGTTCATCCTCAGCCTACAAGGCAATCCATCACACCACACTGAAGTAGGGTATTACACCACATCGGTGGCCCGAACCAGTATAAACTCTTGTGTCTCTTGTTCCTTTGGTTCGGCGAGCTAGGCCTTGGAATCGTTGAGAGAGCGAGCTAGGAAGAGAGAATTCTTCGTGCGCACCCCAGTGTTCGAACCTCAAGGGTATTGCCGGAACCCAAAATCCGACAGTCCTGTCTCAGTTCGCGAGGCAGTCCGAACGTGATTTCTCCTGTAAATCGGAGACAAATGTGGGGAAGATTTGCAGGGTCTGGTCCGATCACAAGCCCGCTTCTGACCGTCTTGACCGACCAAAAACACCTCCCCCTCCCGTGCGCGCTTCGGCCTGGCGCTAGCGACCCGCATTCAGATCGCTATAGAGAGCGCCGCTCAACATTGAAGATGTCTCAGGGCACGCGCGACCTCTCACTGCCTTCGCCATTGAAGCGGCACACCGGTTGAGGGCACCGCCCGCGAGGCGTCTCCGGTGTCCCGGCCTGTTCAATGATGGAGATGTGTGACTGGACAGGATGTGGCGGATATCAACCACGTCCGTTCAATGCCATTGTTCGTTCGTCTGCCGCCATTAAGCAGGCTCACCGGCCGAGAAACCCACTCCGGCTCCGCGCATTGACACACCCGAACGCCCGCGACGGCGCCATGCGGCTCAGGGCCCTCACTCCCGCCTTACGGCGGGTGCAGTGGCCGCACAAGTTCAGGCCGGAGATGCCGCCCCGCTATGACGGCGCGGCAGATCCATCGGTCTTCCTGCTGGCGTACGAGGAGGCCGTCCTGGAGGCTGGAGGCGATGATAAGGTCATGGCCAACTGGTTCCTCATGGCCCTCGTCGGCGCGCCGCGCGCCTGGCTGCTCAACCTGCCAGGATCCTCTGTGCCTTCTTGGGAGGAGATGCGCGGCCTTTTCGTCGCACGCTTCACGGTGCCGGTGCCTATTGCCGTCGCGACCCTCCTCGGCGGCTCGTAGGCACCGCCCTGGGGCCGCCATGTCAAGCAGTTCTTCCGCCAGATTGGCACCGCCTCTGTGCAGCAGGGAGCCCCTCCAGGATGGGCGGCGCCCAAGGCCGACTCGCCGACGCAGGGACCACCCGCGACCATCGCTGGGTTCGGTGCGCCCCATCGCTCGCACGCCACCATCTGCAATGTAGCCGTGACCAAGACCCTCATCGACGGCGGAGATGGCCTCAACATGCTCTCCGTGGAAGCTTTCGGCTTGCTTGACGTACCGTACGGCCGGCTCCGCCCAACAAAGCCTTTCTCTGGAGTCGGCGGCGGTTCCACCAGCCCCCTGGGGCAAATACGCCTCCCGATCACCTTCGGTACCCATGACAACTACCGCATCGAGCTGATCGACTTCGACATCGCCCGCATCGACCTCCCGTACAACTCTATCCTAGGGTACCCTGCCCTGGCTCAGTTCATGGCAGCGACCCACCCGGCTACAACCTCATGAAGATGCCGGGGAGCAGCGGCGTCCTCACCGTGGCTGGAGATACCAAGGAGGCTCTGACGACTCTCAAGCTCGCCTTCATGGCCTCCGCAACAGCACGCCTGGCCGATGAAGCCACCCCAGGGGCTGAGGGGGCCACGCTGGTGAAAAAGAAGCAGTTGTTCACTCAGGATCGTGCCGAATCGAAGCAAGTGCCGGCCGAGGAGGGCGGAGCCTCGGGAGCCACCTTCACCATAGGCGCCAACCTCGACCCAGACCAAGAGGAGGCATTGGTAAAGTTCTTGCGCGCGAACAAGGAGGTATTTGCCTGGGAGCCCAAGCAGCTGGTAGGGGTCCCAAGGGGGGTAATCGAACATCACTTAAGGGTGTGCCCCAATGTGCACCCTGTAAAGCTGAAGGCGCGACGACAATCCATGGAGAAGCAGTCCTTCATCGTCCAGGAAACCAGCAGGCGTCATTCGCGAGGTTCGGTACCCGGAGTGGCTGGCGAACCCCGTCGTCGTGCCCAAGAAAGGCGGGAAGGAACGCATGTGTGTCGACTTCACCAACCTCAACAAAGCCTGCCCTCAAGACCTTTTCCCGCTTCCGCGCATTGACCAGATCGTCGACTCCACCGCTGAATGCGACCTGCTGTGTTTCTTGGGCTTTCTCGGGTTACCACCAGATCAAGGTGGCGGTGCAGGACGTAGAGAAGACGGCCTTCTTGACCCCGCGTGAGGTATACTGCTACACATGCATGCCGTTCGGACTGCTCAACGCTGGGGCGACATTCCAGCGGCTGATGCATATTGCTCTAGGCCAGCAGCTAGGAAGAAACGCTGAAGCCTACGTCGACGACATCATGGTAAAATCTCGGGAGGCAAGGACCCTCATTCAGGACCTGGAAGAGACTTTCGCCAGCCTGCGCCAGGTGGACCTACGGCTCAACCCGGAGAAGTGTGTGTTCGGTGTCCCCTCCGGCAAGCTACTGGGCTTCCTCGTGTCGCACAGGGGGATCGAGGCTAACCCGGAGAAGGTCAAGGCGATAGAAGACATGAGCCCGCCGCAAACTCTCAAGGAAATGCAGAAGCTCGCGGGCTGCGTGACCTCGCTAGGGCACTTCATCTCCAAGCTGGGGGAGCGCGCCCTGCCGTTCTTTAAGTTGATGAAGAAGAAGGGCCCGTTCGAGTGGACCCCAAAGGCCGACCTGGCGTTTCAAGACCTCAAGAGATATTTGACCTGCCCTCCGGTGATGGTAGCGCCTCGCCCCCTCGAACCCCTGGTGCTCTACCTGGCCGCCACGCCCCACTCCGCCAGCGCGGGCGTCGGTGGCTGTCCGGGAGGAGCGCCAGGCCAAGAGCCCGCCGCGTAATGTCGCGCCTTCAGCAGGGACGACGCGGCACCAAGACGGTGCGCCCAAGCCACGAGGACGCCCAGATGATCGTGCCCGTAAGACAAGAGCCTCGGGCCTCATGGAGGCCTCGACGGGTGACCAAGCTCTTGAGGTCCCTCCACGTCAGGAGGCGCCACAACCTCCGGAGGCCACAGGCCTCATCGACGCTCCCGCCCTCGTTGAACACCCGGCGTACTTCATCAGCACGGTGTTATGGGACGCGAGAGCACGATATCCCATGCCGCAAAAGCTTTTGCTTGCACTCTTGGTGGCCTCACGCAAGCTGCGTCACTACTTCCAAGGCCGGCCAATTAAGGTTGTCTCAGCCTACCCACTAGAGAGGGTGCTCCGGAGCCCGAACACTGCGGGAACAGTCACTGAGTGGAACATCAAACTGCAAGCATTCCAGCTGGAGTCTAGCACAACCAGGGTCATCAAGGGAGCCGCCCTCGCCGACTTCGTGGCAGAATGGACCGACGCCCCAGAGCCCGAGCAGGCGAGAGCCAATCTCTCTTGCCAGGAAGTGAAGCACTAGATGGCTGGGTCATGTACTTCGACGGCGCTTTCGCACGCCAAGGTGCGGGGGCTGGTGCCGTGCTCATCTCGCCCACCCAAGACAACCTATACTACGCCGTGCAGATCTCCTTCCAGCGGGCCAATAAGGTCTCCAACAACATCGCGGAATACGTGGGGTTGATCATTGGCCTCAAGGCTGCAGCAGTCTTGGGGGTAAAGCGTCTCACCATTAAGGGCGACTCTCAGCTCCTCGTCAACTTCTCCAACAAGGTGTACGAGCCGAGGGATGAGCACATGGAGGCGTACCTCGCGGAGGTGCGCAAGATGGAGAAGCAATTCCAGGGCCTGGAACTGCAACATGTGCCACGCGGCACAAACAAGGAAGCCGATGAGATCGCCAAGAGGGCATCAAGGCGTTAGCCCAAGAGCCTGGTGTCTTCGAAAAGCGACTCTTCCAGCCCTCGGCGGCCCCCTCGGCCACGGAGCCTGCACCGCCTCAGGAGGAACTCCCCTAGCCACCAGCCTCGGGAGCCCCAGCCTGTGGCCCGACCTCAGAAGCGCGCCTGATCCTGGCGCTCGAGCCTTAGAAGGGATGCTGGACCTAGGAATTCAGAACATACCTGGCGCAAGGAATGCTGCCGGAAAAAGAGGAGGACACGGAGCGCGTCGCCCGGAAAGCTACGGCATATTGCATCCAGGATGGTGAGCTATACAGAAAACGACCAAATGATGTTTCCTTGCGATGCATCTCCAAGAAGCAGGGGACCGAGCTGCTAGCTGACATACACAGTGGAGATTGCGGGCATCACTCGTCGTCGCGTATCCTGGTTGGCAAGGCATTCCGCAACGGGTTCTACTGGCCCATGGCGCTCAACGACGCAACCGAGCTGGTGAGATCCCGCGAGGCCTGCCAGTTCCATGCCAAGCAAATCCACCAGCCAGCCCAGGGCCTCCAGACTATCCCACTCTCATGGCCATTCGCGGTCTGGTGGCTGGATATCCTGGGTCTGTTCCCTTGAGCGCCTGGAGGCTATCGCTATCTCTACGTTGCCATCGACAAGTTCACAAAATGGGCAGAGGTGGAAGCCGTCCGCACTATCCCAGCCGGGTCGGCAGTTAAGTTCATCAAGGGCCGCGTGAGCCGGTTTGGGATCCCTAACCGCATCATCACCGACAACGACTCGCAGTTCACTAGCAATCTCTTCAAGACATATTGTACTAACCTTGGAACGCAGATATGCTACGCATCAGTGGCACACCCCAGGAGCAATGGCCAAGCCGAGCGCGCCAACGCAGAGGTCTTGAGAGGCCTCAAGACCAGGACCTTCAAGAAGAAGCTCGAGGCCTGCGGCAGGGGCTGGCACGGCGAGCTCCAGTCCGTGTTGTGGTCCATCCGCACCACCGCCACCAAGCCAACGGGTGAGACCCCACTCTTCCTCATCTACGGAGCCGAAGCAGTCCTCCCTCACGAGGTCAAGCATCACTTCGCGCGGGTCCTGGCATTTGATGACGCACGTCAGGACGCCATGCGGGGGAAGGACCTCATGCTGGGGGAGGAGCGATGCCGTCAAGCCTCACTCCGGGCGGCAAGATAACAAAGAAGCGCCGCGACGGTATCACTGCCGCAAAGATCCGCCTCCAGACGCCGAGGTGGGCGATCTCGTCCTGAGGCGGGTGCTCTCCAGGGAAGGGCTGCACAAGCTCTCACCCATGTGGGAGGGCCCGTTTAGGATTGCCCGCGTCTCTAGGCCTGGTGCCGCGCGCCTAGAGACGCAGGACGGGATCTCCATCCAGAACGCCTAGAACATCCAGCACCTCCGGAAGTTCTACCCATGAAGCAAGGTCCAGTGCCTGTGAAGGTCTCCGCTCATGACACTCTCACGTAATAATGAGTGGGGATGTACACGCCCCGGAGTCTCCGGAGAGCCGCCCTCGGGCCTCAGGGCCTCCCTCCCACGTCGTAGTGGCAGCACTTAGCTCCGCGCTGGTGAGAAGACTAGACTAGGTGCCGGACGTGACTATTCATTTGCTTTCTGTAGTTGGCTTGCACCCCTTTTTCAATGAAATTTGTAGTTTTATGATAGGATAATTTGTAACGAGCAACAAGTAACAAAAGTAAGTAAAGTGCAGCAAGGTGGCCCAATCCTTTTGTAGCAAAGGACAAGCCTGGACAAACTCTTATATAAGGAAAAGCGCTCCCGAGGACACATGGGAATATCGTCGAGCTAGTTTCAATCACGTTCATATGATTCACGTTCGGTACTTTGAAAATTTGATATGTGGGTGGACCGGTGCTTGGGTGATGTTCTTACTTGAACAAGCATCCCACTTATGATTAACCTCTATTGCAAGCATCCGCAACTACAACAAAAGTATTAAGGTAAACCTAACCATAGCATGAAACATATGGATCCAATCAGCCCCTTACGGCAACATAAACTAGGGTTTAAGCTCATCACCTAGCAACCCATCATCTACTTATTACTTCCCAATGCCTTCCTCTAGGCTGTAATGGTGAAGTGTTATGTAATCGATGTTCACATAACACCACTAGAGGCTAGACAACATACATCTCATCAAAATATCGAAGGAATACCAAATTCACATGACTACTAATAGCAAGACTTCTCCCATGTCCTCGGAACAAACGAACTACTCACAAAGCATATCCATGTTCATAATCGAGGGGTATTAATATGCATATAGGATCTGAACATATGATCTTCCACCAAATAAACTAACTAGCATCAACTAGAAGGAGTAATCAACACTACTAGTAACCTACTAGTACCAATCTCGGACTTGGAGACAAGAATTGATACAAGAGATGAACTAGGGTTTTGAGAGGAGATGGTGCTGGTGAAGATGTTGATGGAGATTGCCCTCTCCGATGAGAGGAGCGCAGGTGATGACGATGGCGATGATTTCCTCCCGAGGGAAGTGGCCCCAACAGAATAGCTCTGCCGGAGCCCTAGATTGGTTCCGCAAGGTTCCGCCTGGTGGCGGAGTTTCGTTCCGAAAGGTTGCTTATGATTTTTCCTTGACGAAAGACCTCATATAGCGTAAGATGGCCATCGGAGAGCCAACAGGGGTCCACGAGGTAGGGGCGCGCTGGGGGTAGGGCGCCCCCACCCTCGTGGACAGGTGGGCCCCTCCGTGAACTTCTTCCGCTGGATATTTTTATTATTTCCCAAAATGACTTTCGTGGAGTTTCAGGACTTTTGGAGTTGTGCGTAATAGGTCTCTAATATTTGCTCCTTTTCTAGCCTGTAATTCCAAATGCCAGCATTCTCCCTCCTTATGTAAACCTTGTAAAATAAGAGAGAATAGGCATAAGTATTGTGACATAACGTGTAATAACAGCCCATAATGCAATAAATATCGATATAAAAGCATGATGCAAAATGTGCGTATCACCCATATGCAAAAAGGGTCGAACAGTGGGTCAAAACTGTCGGCGTCCTGGGAACGGGGGTACCCAGACTTGCTTGCCTGCGGCCCACGGCGTGGCTCCACCGACGGCCTAGTAGGGCCCATCTTCAGCAGCAACCACTCAAGACCCTCGCGAGGCGGACGACGCAAGACCTCCTCAGGGACAACCTCGCTAGGATGGCTCCCGAGGAGCGGAGATATCAAGGCAAGGGGAACCTCTCGAGGTGCGCGTGATGTGAGCCATGACGACCAAGGCCAGGCGGGCGCCAGCGCGCGCAGTGTACTAGTTTCCTCTTTGGTGCTAAAGAGGTAGGCGCACGCGAGGAGTCCCGAGGCATCAGGCAAAGGTTTCCATATCGGTGCAACAAGACCAAGACCAGTAGGACGGCAAGACGGAGGTCACCACGGAGCCCACAGCAGCGTCACCACCAGTGCCTTTGGCAGGCGAAGACCACCTTTTGCCAGGATAACATGTACTAGTTGTCTCCGTTCAAAATTGGCCGTTGTGGGATCCCTTCCCGCCTAAAATTTGGGAAGAGGACCAGGGCCTCTATAAATAGGACTAGCAACAACCATAGAAGGGGACAAATCATTCGGGCCACCCCCCACACACACCAGCTCACCGAGCTCAAGAACACCTATCCTCAGGAGGCTGTTCATACCTTGTACTTGCTCATCCTCAACCTACAAGGCAATTCACCACACCACACTTGAGTAGGGTATTACACCACAACGGTGGCCCGAACCAGTATAAACTCTTGTGTCTCTTGTTCCTTGGGTTCGGCGAGCTAGGCCTTGAGATCGTTGCGAGAGAGAGCTGGGGAGAGAGAGTTCTCCGTACGCACCCCAGAGTTCGAACCTCAAGGGTTTGCCGGAACCCAGAATTCGACATTTGGCGCGCCAGGTAGGGGTGCGCTGAAGCTTTGCTCCTCCGCCAGGTTCACCTCTCCGTTCGGCCCCCATGGCTGGTGCAGCTCCTCCGACTAGACCGGCGGACGCACGCGACGGCTCCATGGGCCTCAGGGCCCTCACCCCCGCCTTGCGGCGGGTGCAGTGGCCACAAAAGTTCAGGCCGGAGATGCCGCCCCGCTATGACGGCGCGGTAGATCCATCGGCCTTCCTGCTGACATACGAGGAGGCCGTTCTGGAGGCTGGAGGCGACGACAAGGTCATGGCCAACTGGTTCCCCATGGCCCTCGCTGGCGCGCCGCGCGCCTGGCTGCTCAACTTGCCAGGATCCTCTATGGCTTCTTGGGAGGAGTTGTGCGGCCTTTTTGTTGCATGCTTTGCGGCGCCTATCGCCGTCGCGGCCCTCCTCGGCGGCTCGCAGGCACCTTCCTCAGACCGCCATGTCAAGTAGTTCTTCCGCCAGATCGGCGCCGCCTCTGTGCAGCAGGGAGCCCCTCCAGGATGGGCGGCCCCCAAGGCCGACCTCACCTTCGACTCAGGGGACCACCCCGCGACCACTGCTGGCTCGGGCGTGCTCCCAATGCTCTGCACACCCACCATCTGCAAGATAGCCGTGACCAAGACCCTCATCGATGGCGGAGCTGGCCTCAACATGCTCTCCGTGGAAGCTTTCGGCTTGCTTCACGTGCCGTACGGCCGGCTCCGCCCCACCAAGCCTTTCTCCGGAGTCGGCAGCGGGTAGGGGGTCCCGAACTGTGCGTCTGAGGATCAAAGGTAACAGGAGGTAGGGGACATGATGTTTACCCAGGTTCGGGCCCTCTTAATGAAGGTAATACCCTACTTCCTGCTTGATTGACTTTGATGAGTATAGGGGTTACAAAAGTTAATCACCTCAAGATCGTAATGGCTAAACCCTAGATGTCTAGCATGTATGATGATTACCCCTACGGATTAAACCCTCCAGTTTATATAGACACCGGGGGGGCTAGGGTTTGTACAAAGTCGGTTTACTGAGAAAGGAATCTTCATATCCGAACACCAAGCTTGCCTTCCATGCCAAGGGGAGTCCTATCCGGACACGAGGGAACGCCTTCCATCTTGTATCTTCACGGCCCATGAGTCCGGCCCATGTCACATAGCCCGGACGCCCGAGGACCCCCTGAACCAGGACTCCCTCAGTAGCCCCTGAACCAGGCTTCAATGACGATATGTCCGGCGCGCAGATTGTCTTCGGCTTTGCAAGGTGGGTTCCTCCTCCAAACACTTCAAAGCAGTTGATTACAAGAACTATATCCGGCTTTGTACAATAGTCACAACCCTCCACCGCAAGGGTATAATACTTAATCAAAAAGCTCGATACGTCTTTACTAACAATTTTGCTGGCGAGACGTTACATCCAGCCTCCTCATTATTTCGAATCGTTTTTCTCTTTCCCGTTTCGCGTTTCGAGACGCAGTCTCCGGTGACACGTCTTGTCAAAGCAAAGATCGTGTCCCCTTATTACGGGATTCTCATCAATACGGGTTTGGGTAATCCAACCATGTCGTTCGCACGACCCCTTGGGAATAGGCGAGTTTTAATGCTCATGGGGGGACGCTCTATATTCACTTCCTTTATAAGGAGATAAGAATCCACCTTTTCACCCCACACCTTCTTCTGCCTCAGCCCATTCGACCTCAAGCTTCAGCACCCAAGCTTCGATCCCTTTAGTCCTCGGAAAACACTCTAGCCATGTCCAGATCTGGAGCGCAGGGCAAGTGGATGGCCTCCTCCGTTACGGAGGATAACATCAAGGAGATCCGGGAAGCGGGGTACTTAGCCAAGGAAATCGCCCACTGGCTTACAGCCAAGAAGCAGATCGTCCCTACTCCGGAGCCCCATGAGAGGGTAGTATTTATTCCTCATTTCCTTCGCGGATTAGGGTTTCCCCTCCATCATTTCGTCCGCCGCCTTATGTTTTACTACGGGTTAGATTTCCATGATCTACCCCAAATTCCTTCCTCAACATTTCGGCGTTCATCGTCGTGTGTGAGGCATTCCTCCGCATCCCTCCCCACTTTGGCCTATGGCTCAAGGTCTTCAATGTGAAGCCAAAAGCCGTGGATGGTCAACACGCGGAGTGCGACGGCGCCATGGTGAGCAAGCTCCCCAACGTCACTTGGCCCAAAGGCACCTTCGTGGAGACCTTGAAGGGGTGGCAGCAGGAATGGTTCTACGTCACGGAACCCTGTGACTCCACATGGGCCACTTCTCCCGAGTTCCAGTCCGGGCCTCCACCGCGGCTGACATCCTGGCTCAACAAGGGACTGGACTGGGCGTCGTTTGACGAGGTGACGATGCTGCAGAGGCATGTCAAGAGCATGGTAGACGAGAATACCAGTCTAGCCAGCGTGATTCAGGTGATGCTCTTTCGCCGGATTCTCCCCTGTTAGGCGCGTCAAGAGTATATGTGGGAGTTCGACCCGGCCGGTCCCTCGACCCTGCAGCAGTTCTTTGGCACGAACCATGAAGACATGTGGAAGCTGCTTTTCAAGACCCAGAAGACGCGGCCGGAGACAACCGAAGACCTCGGCCTCGACTGTACTCACGCAGCGTCCCCCATAAGTTTTTTTATGATAACTTTACTATTTGAAAATCCAAGGGGCATACTAAGCTTTCCATTCTTCCCGCAGGGCTGGACAAAGAAGGCGGAGCAGATTCACTGTCCGGCTCTGCTACCCGAAGACCCAGCCATCCCTTTGTTAACGAGGATGCTGGTTTCGGCGCCATATCAGGCGCCGGAAAAGAAGGCCAAGAAGAAGGGCAAGGAAGCCAAAATTGGCCTCCAACCTTAAAGGTGCTTCGGACGTAGTGTCCGAAGACACCGAGACCCACTCCTCCCCTTACGAAGACGAAGGGAAGGAGGAAGAGAGTAATTCTCGCCTTAAGGGGGGAAAGAAGAAAAGGGGGGCTTCCGTGGATCTGGAGGCGGAGGCATCCAAGAAAGGGAGAATCTCCCTCACGGACGACTCCGAATCGGACGCCGATGAGTGGCGCTCTGATGGTAGCTGGAACTATGTCGGCATTTCCCCGGAGAGGGAGGGATGATGTAGACAGTAGTGTATTTCCCTCAGTTATGAAACCAAGGTATTGAACCAGTAGGAGAACCAAGCAACACAATGTAAACAGCACCTTCACACAAATAATAACACCTCGCAACCCGACGTGTTAAAGGGGTTATCAATCCCTTTCGGGTAACGGTGCCAGAATTGGCAAGCGGACGTGAGGTAAGTTGTAGTAGATTGATAGATCGAACACCAAACAAAATAAATAAAGGTAAAACCTAGCAAGGTATTTTTGTATTTTTGGTTTAATAGATCTGAATAAAAATGCAAAGGAAAAATAGATCGCAAGGCAAATATATGAGAAGAAAGACCCGGGGGTCGTAGGTTTCACTAGTGGCTTCTCTCGAGAAAAAATAGCAACGGTGGGTGAACAAATTACTGTTGGGCAATTGATAGAACTTCAAATAATTATGACGATATCCAGGAAATGATCATTACGTAGATCTCATCCAAGATTGGTAGACCGACTCCTTCCTGCATTTACTACTATTACTCCACACATCGACCGCTATCCAGCATGCATCTAGTGTATTAAGTTCATGGAAAAACAGAGTAATGCAATAAGAACGATGACATGATGTAGACAAGATCTGTTTATCTATATGGCGGTAGATATAGATCCCATCTTTTTACCCTTAGTAGCAACGATACATACGTGTCGTTTCCCCTTCTGTCATTGGGATCGAGCATCGTAAGATCGAACCCACTACCGGGCACATCTTTCCATTGCAAGAAAAATAGATCAAGTTGGCCAAACAAAACCCAAATATCGGAGAATAAATACGAGGCTATAAGAGATCATGCATATAAGAGATCAAAGAAACTCAAATAACTTTCATGGATATAAAAAGATATGACTGATCATAAACTCAAAGTTCATCAGATACCAACAAACACACCGCAAAAGAGTTACATCATATGGATCTCCAAGAGACCACTGTATTGAGAATTCAGCGAGAGAGAGAGAGAGAGAGAGAGAGAGAGAGAGAGAGAGAAAGCCATCTAGCTACTAACTACGGACCCAAAGGTCTACAAAGAACTACTCACGCATCATCGGAGAGGCACCAATGGAAGTGGTGAACCCCTCCGTGATGGTGTCTAGATTGGATCTTGTGGTTCTGGACTCTACGGCGGCTGGATGAATATTTCGACGCTTCTTCTAGGGTTTTTTGAATATTGTGGTATTTATAGAGCAAAGAGGCGGTCCGGGGGGGTACCCGAGGTGGGCACAACCCACTGGGGCGCCTGGCTCTCAAGGCGCTACGGTGGGTTGTGCCCTCTGGCACCCCCTGTGCAACCAGGGCCCATTGCCTTCCTTCTGGCCCATAAAAAATCATCATGGATTTTCGTGGCATTTGGACTCCATTTGATATTGATTTCCTGCAATGTAAAAAACATGGAAAAAATAGCAACTGGCACTTGGCACTATGTCAATAGGTTAGTACCAAAAAATGATATAAATGATTATGAAACATCCAAGATTGATAATAAAACAGCATGGAACAATAAAAAATTATAGATACATTGGAGACGTATCAGCATCCCCAAGCTTTACTCCTACTCGTCCTCAAGTAGGTAAATGATAAAAACAGAATTTTTTATGTGGAGTGCTGTTCATCAAGTCAAATCATATTCTTTTCTTTATAGCATGGACATTTGAAATTTTATGTGATTCAAAGCAATTGTCTAGTTTTGACATAATAATTTAGATAATCAAGCATTTCAACAAGCAACCATGTCTTTCAAAATATCAATGCTAAAATAAGTTATCCCATTGATCCATTCATGAAACACACTCGAATATTAACTACACCCAATACTTAAGCACGATCATATTACCTCCTAGTTGGTGCTTTTTGTAAGAGAAGATGGATACTCAAAATAGAAAATAAAAATTGCCTAAAGTAAAAGAAAGGCCCTTCACAGAGGGAAGTAGGGATTTGTAGAGGTGTCAGAGCTCAAAGCGAAAAATTAGAGATAAAAAGATTTTGGGAGGTCTATTCATCCCACCAACAAAAACGACTTAGAGCTACGAACACTTTCCATGCTAGATATGCCATAGGCGGTTCTCAAACAGAAAATAAGGTTATTCCTTTTTCCACCATTCTTTCACTTTCCATAGCTAGCCGTATCCACGGGTGCCCTGCATACCAACACTTTCCAAGGATTTTATTATTTGACAACATAAAGTAAAAAATTGCATTTGGAGACTGCGCATCCCTAAGACCTTTGCCTTACTCTCGTGCAATGACAAGTGAATAAATACTCATCTTGAGAATAACACATCTAGCATGGAAAATATTTGCCACCCATTACCGTTCCGCGAGCGAAACAAACACACAAAAGAGAAGTTTATTTTGAAAATTAGAGATGGCACATGCAAATTGCTTAGAACGACAAAATAATACCGCATATAGGTACATATAGTGGATCATGTGGCAACACTGGTTTAAAGGATTTTGGATGCACAAGTAGAGGTCATACTTGGTGCAAAATGAAGGCTAGCAAAAGATTGGGAAGCGACCAATCAAGAAACGAATAATCTCATAAGCAAGCATTAAGCATAATTAACACCGAATAATGCACCACAAGTAGGATATAATTTTCATTGCATGATTATTGACTTTCGTGCATGCATAGGGAATCACAAACCTTAACACCGATATTCTTACTAGAGCACAATTACTCATCAACATAACTCACATATCACATCATCATTTCTCAAACTATTACCAAGAATCAAGTTTATTTTGTCCAATGATCTTCATGACATTTTCTTTTACTTTATCCTTCTTGGATATCTATCACTTTGGGTCTAATTTTCATGTGTTGCTTTTCATAAGCTCAGACAAATATAAGTGAAGATCATGAGCATAAAATTTTTTCTTTCTCTCAAAATAATTTAAGTGAAGCAAGAGAGAATTTCTTCAAAAATTTACTAACTCTCAAATAAATCCAAGTGAAGCAAGAGAGCATTTCTTCAAAAATACTAAACACACCGTGCTCAAAAAGATATAAGTGAAGCACTAGAGCAAGTCCTAGCTCATAAAAGATTTAAGTGAAGCATAGAGAGCAATTCTAACAATTCATGACATAATTTTAGCTCTCTCAAATAGGTGTGTCCAGCAAGGATTGATGACTTAAAACACAAAATAAAACAAGAGAAGACACATATCATACAATACGCTCCAAGCAAAACACATATCATGTGACGAATAAAAATATAGCCTCGAGTAAAATACCGATAGTTGTTGGAAGAAAGTGGGGATGCCACTCGGGGGCATCCCCAAGCTTAGTTGGTTGCTCATTCTTGGATAATAGCTTGGGATGCCGGGCATCCCCAAGCTTAGGCTCTTACATCCTTCCTTCATCCATCGTAAGATAACCCAAAACTTGAAAACTTCAATCACACAAAACTCAACAAAACCTTCGTGAGATCTGTTAGTATAAGAAAAATAAATCACTACTATAAGTTCTGTATCAAACCAATTCATATTTTATTTTTGTATTATATCTACTGTATTCCAACTTTTCTATGGCAAAAACTCATCAAAGAAAACCATAGAGCCATCAAAATAAGCACACAACACAAAAAAAACAGAATCTGTCAAAACAGAACAGTCTGTAGCAATCTGACTTTTGTGAATACTTCTGGAACTCCAAATATTCTACCAAATTAGGATGACGAGGGTAATTGTATATTAATCTTCTGCAAAAAGAATCAGAGCAAAAGCTCTTTTCTGTGATTTATGAAAATTATTTTCGTGAGCGCAAAGTTAAGTTTCTGTCTTTTTCAGCAAGATCAAACAACTATCACCCAAGAAGATCCTAAAGGTTTTACTTGGCACAAACACTAACTAAAACACACAAGAACAGAAAGCAAAAAGTAAAAATAAAATTTATTCATTGGGTTGCCTCCCAACAAGCGCTATAGTTTTATGCCCCTAGCTAGGCATAAGATTTCAATGATGCTCACATGAAAGATAGTAGTTTAAACACGAAGAGAGCACCATCAAACATGTGACAAACACATTTAAGTCTAACATACTTCCTATGCATAGGAGTTTTATAGGAAAACAAATTATCAAGACAAGAAATATCTAGCATATGCAAAGGAGAGTAATAAAACATTGACAATCTCAAAACAACGAGAGGAAATTTAATAACATGAAAATTTCTACAACCATATTTTCCTCTCTCATAATAATTATATGAAGGATCATAATCAAATTCTATAATATAAATATCATATAAAATTTTCTCTTTATGATCCACATGCATTCAAAGTTGACACTCTTCCAAAATAGTGGGATTATCATCAAATAAAGTCATGACCTCTCCTAACCCACTTTCATCCAAAATTTCATAAGATTGAACACTCTCCAAATATGTGGGATTATTTTTAGCTAAAGTTGAAACTCTTACAAACCCACTTTCAATATTATCACAAACATATTCATCATGAGGCTTAAGTAAATTTTCAAGATCATAAGAAACATTATCACCCCAATCATGATCATTGCAATAAGTAGCAGACATGACAAAACAAGCATCCCCTAGCTTGGGGTTTTGCATATTATTAGCACGATTGACATTAATAGAATTTATAGTAAAATTATTGCAATCATGCTTTTCATTCAAGGAGCTATCATGAATCACTTCATAAATTTCTTCATCACAATTTTCAGATTCACGAGTCTCAAGCAAAACTTCATAAAGATAATCTAGTGCACTCAACTCACTAGCAATTGGTTCATCATGATTGGATGTTTTAAAAAGATTAGCAAGTGGATGGGGATCCATATCAGTAGATTTTTAGCAAGTGAAGATGCAATCATATAGAAGGCACATGGCAACACAAGCAAACATGAGATCTGACGAGAAAACGGCGAACGAAAAAAAGGCGAATAAAACGGCAAATTTTTGTGAAGTGGGGGAGAGGAAAACGAGAGGAAAATGGCGAATAATGCAAATTGCAAGGAGATGAGATTTGTGATAAGGAACCTGGTATATGTTGAAGATCCTCCCCGGCAACGGCGCCAGAAACTCTTACTTGATGGTAGCTGGAATTACGTCGGTATTTCCCCGGAGAGGGAGGGATGATGTAGCACAGTGACGGTAGAATATTACCCACAGTTATGAAACCAAGGTATCGAACCAGTAGGAGAACCAAGCAACACAACGTAAACAGCACCTGCACACAAATAACAACACCTCGCAACCCGACGTGTTAAAGGGGTTGTCAATCCCTTTCAGGTAACGGCGCCAGAAATTGGCAAGCGGACGTGAGGTAAATTGTAGTATATTGATATATCGAACGCCAAATAAAATAAATAAAGATAAAACGCAGCAAGGTATTTTTGTATTTTTGGTTTCATAGATCTGAATAAAAATTGCAAAGGAAAATAGATCGCAAGGCAAATATATGAGAAGAAAGACCCAGGGGCCGTAGGTTTCACTAGTGGCTTCTCTCGAGAAAAAATAGCAACAGTGGGTAAACAAATTACTGTTGGGCAATTGATAGAACTTCAAACAATTATGATGATATCCATGCAATGATCATTACATAGGCATCACGTCCAAGATTAGTAGACCGACTCCTGCTTGCGTCTACTACTATTACTCCACACATCGACCGCTATCCAGCATGCATCTAGTGTATTAAGTTCATTAAAAAATGGAGTAATGCAATAAGAACGATGACATGATGTAGACAAGATCCGTTTATATATATGGCGGTAGATATAGATCCCGTCTTTTTATCCTTAGTAGCAACGATACATACGTGTCGTTTCCCCTTCTATCACTGGGATCGAGCACCGTAAGATCAAACCCACTACCGAACAGCTCTTCCCATTGCGAGACAAATAGATCAAGTTGGCCAAACAAAACCCAAATATCGGATAAGAAATACGAGGCTATAAGAGATCATGCATATAAGAGATCAAATAAACTCAAATAACTTTCATGGATATAAAAAGATCTGATTGATCATAAACTCAAAGTTCATCAGATCCCAACAAACACACCGCAAAAGAGTTATCTCATATGGATCTCCAAGAGACCATTCTATTGATAATTCAGCGAGAGAGAGAGAGAGAGAGAGAGAGAGAGAGAGAGAGAGAGAGAGAACGAACCCGAAGGTCTACAACGAACTACTCACAGATCATCGGAGAGGCACCAATGGAAGTGGTGA